>CM064522.1:252854-466107 GCA_032716605.1 Paralithodes platypus | reverse complement strand
CTGAGGTGTTAAGAGCAATCATTTTTGTACGTAACTGGTTGTTGATGGTGCGATGGCTGCGTTCGCATATAGCATTTCCTTGAGGCCAGTACGGGGATGAGTGTTTGATCTTAATACCACATTGTTGGGTGAACTGGTGCCAAACGTGTCCACTAAACTCGGGGGCATTGTCGGATAGAAGAGCAAGGGGAAGGCCGAATATAGGGAACACTTCTGTGGCAAGCAGTGTGGCGACTGTGGTGGCTGTGTGGTCTTTAACTGGGCAGGCTATTAAAAGTTTTGAATATACGTCAACAAATGTGACGATATAGCAGTTGCCAGCGTAAGAAGGAAACGGGCCCATGATGTCGAGGGATAGGACTTGGAACGGTTTGTTGGCAGAAATGTTACCAGCTGGGCCTGGGGTGCGTGATCTATCCTTCCCCAATAAACAAGGTTTGCAGGATTCTGTCACTCGTTGTGCAATTTTGGAGGGGTTGGGGGTCCAGTATTGATCTGTGAAGATTTTTAACATCTTCTTTTGTCCAAGGTGTATGCCGTTTCCCTCGTGGATGGCAATCATGTAGTCGTGGGCAATGGTGGGGTCTAAGATTATGTGACCAGAGTCTGTGGCAAGTTGATCTCCCCAGCGAGTCAGTTTCCTGAAGACATTTAACGGTATCCAGGGTGGCCTGATTCTTGTTTCCCAAGATTGAATTAGGGAGGGGGCTGAGGGGGAATTATGTTGGTGGATGGGGGTAGATAAAAGCTCCGTGTTTTGTAAGGCGGCTAGGTTGGTGGGGGGTCTTTTGGTACTGGCAAACGTGACAGGGCGTCTGCATTGGTGTGAAGTTTTCCTGGACGATACTGTATTGTAAAATCGTAGTCCTCTAGTGTCTCCCTCCAACGTACCAAAATGGCTGAGTTGGTTTCGCATTTACGCAACCATTGCAAAGATTGATGGTCGGTGATTATATCGAGTTTTGCGCTCAACACAAATGACCGGAAGTGGCTGAGTACCCAAATGATCCCTAAGCACTCTCTCTTGGTGGCTGCATAATTCTGTTGTGCTTGGTTGAGGGTGGAGCTGGCATACGCTATCACATGTTCCTCTCCGTCTCTGACTTGAGCTAAAACTGCACCAATGGCGTACAGAGATATGTCGGTATAAAGACGGAAAGGTTTATGGTAATCAGGGAAAGCGACAATAGGGGCTTGGATTAGCTTTTGTTTCAAAGTGTTAAACGCGAGGTCTCCTTCAGGTGTCCAGGTGAACAGGGTGTCTTTGTGGGTGAGTTGGTGGAGGGGTCTGGCTATGGTGGCAAAGTGGGGGACGAAACGTCTGTAGTATGTGGCTAAACCTAGAAACGAACGTACTCCTTTAACGGTGGTGGGTGGGGGTTGGTTTTGTATGGCTTGAAGTTTCTTTGGGTCTGGTGCAATACCATGTTCAGATATTACGTGGCCGAGGAAATCTACCTTATTTCGGGCAATCTCGCACTTTGAGGGTTTTAATTTCAACCCGGCGGCTCGGATTCTTTGAAGGACTTGTCTCAACCTGAGGAGGTGTTCTTCCCAGGTTGGTGAGTACACAATAATATCGTCTAGATAGGCTAGGCAGGTTTCCCAGGTTAGGCCATGTAATACCGCTTCCATCAAACGGGAGAAAGTGGCGGGTCCGTTACAGAGGCCAAAAGGTAGGACGTTAAATTCGTAGTGGTGGCCACCACTAGTGGAAAATGCTGTTTCTCTTGGTCCTCGGCCTTGATAGGCACTTGCCAATACCCTGCTTGCAAGTCGAGGGTAGTGAACCATCTGGATCCGTATAGGGAGTCAAGGGAATCGTCTATCCGGGGTAATGGCGTAGCGTCTTTAATGGTTACGTCATTCAACCTCTTGTAATCGACGCAAAAACGGGTTGACCCATCTTTCTTTTTTACTAGGACAACAGGGGAAGACCAGGGACTAATGGACGGGGTGGCAATACCAGCCTCTAACATCTCTTGGACTTGGCGTTCCTCTTCCTGACGTTGTATGGGATTTTTTCTACGGGATGGTTGTCGTATGGGGGGGCCTGTGGTGTTAATGATGTGTTGTTCTACATCGGTCTGTCCGATTTCGGTGGGTTGTTGGGCAAACACGTCACTGAACTCTAGCAATAGGTCGTACATGCCGTGTTTTTGGTGGTCAGATAATGTGTCCGGGAGAGGGGGCAATTGGAGGCTGGTAGGGGTGTCATTAAAATCTATGGGGAGGTCATCAAAAGTTTCGAGGTCTCCTATAATGAGACCTTTTGGTAATGTCAGGGATTCCTCAGAGATATTTGCCACGAGAATGTGGTTGATGCGAGCGGAAATGATGGCGGGTTGTAAGAGGCAACGATTGGGGTTGGTGGACGTGGTAGTGGGGGAAAATATTATGTGAGTTTGGGGTATGGGTCGAAGGTTCACCCATTTTTGATGGCGGGGGGGAATTTGGCATTTATCTTGAACTACAGCTGGGCTAATGATCGTGGGGGATCGACTGGCGAGCAGGTGCTTGGTACGCATAAGGGGTGAAAGGTCACTTTGGTGGGGATCACGCGTGAGGGGGGGATTAACGGCGCGTGTGGGAGGATCAGTGGGGCGCGGTGTGAGGGAGTTAGAAAACGGAATTTGTTGGAGGGACGGACTGTGGAGGGTTGGTGGGGGAAGAGTGAGGTACAGAAGATGGGTTATTGGTGGAGGACTGATGTAAGGATTGGTGGTTGTTAGAAGGACGAATTTGGGGAGTTTTGTCGGTGGCAGTGACGGTTTGTTTGGAGTTTATATGGATTTGGTGGTTTTGTTTGTCATGAGAGGGCGAGTTAAGTGTGGGATTTTGAAGTTTTCTAGGGGTGTGAATTGTGTGGGGGTGGAAGGGAGCTACTGACGGAAAACTGTCACAAGGGGGATTGGGGTGGGTGTGGAATAGCTGGACATTTCTGGAGGCATGGTGGGAACATAGTTGTGTCCCTCGGTCGGCACGCGTGAGGGGAGGATTAACGGCGCGTGTGGGCGGGTCAGGGTGGTGAGAGGTGAGCGACTTAGAAAACGGGATTTGTTGGTGGGACTGCGGAGGGTTGGTGGGGGAAGAGTTAGGTGTAGAACATGGGTTATTGGTGGAGGACTGGTGTATTGATTTGGGGTTGTTAACAGGACGAATGTGGGGAATTTTCTTGGTGGCAGTAACGGTCTGGTTAGAGGTTATCTGGGACTAGTGAGTTTGTTTGTCATGAGAGGGCGAGTCAAGTTTGGGGTTGTGAAGTTTTCTAGGGGTGTGAATTGTGTGGGGGGGAAAGGGAGCTACTGACGGAAAACTGTCACAAGGGAAATTGTGTTGGTTGTGGGATAGCTGAACATTTCTGGGGGCATGGGGGAAACATTGTTGGGTACATAGGTCGGCATTTTCCCTGGAAACATGTGTACATAAACATTTGATAGAATTATGGTTACATATAACCGAGTCTGTCCTGAAAACATGGGAGGATTTATCCTGGACAGAGTTACGAGAATTGAGGGGATTACCGAGAGGGAGTTGCTTGGACTTGTCTTCTTTCGTTTGTTGAGGCATTTTTTTACTGAATTGAGTGATATTTTGAGAGAACTCGAGGCAAGGGGAGGGTTTAGGAGTTACTTTAGTGCTAGCTGCAACTTGGTAACCCTGACTCAGGGTTTGTTGAGGGGGAAGGTGTTTTTTCTTTTTGTGAATGGGTTTCTGCGTGATTGGTTTGTCAGAGGCTTTGGGTTGGATTTTTTTTTTTAATGAGATCAGCCTTTGACCGCAGTCAACCTGGGCCTGGAGTTTTTGAAGGAGGTCAAGTCCAAGGAAACCATCGTAATGTTTACAGTGTAAAATGCCCCAGAACGAGAAGCCCACCACAGAAGCCATGAACGAACACCACACAGAAACACCAAAGGAAAGGTCCACAGAACGAAAGGACCAGCCGACCGAGCCAGCCATTTCAGCCAGGCCCAAGCCCGCAGGGCTAAACAGCTCCAGGACACACCCATTTACCTTTTCTAAAACTGACCATTTTCCACATCTCACGTACACTAACCCCCTCGTGTCCTACACTTCTAACTACAAAGATGATGAACAGGAATATACATTCATATTAAAAACACCCATGCCTGTCCCGACGTTGAGCCAATGCCAACACATCAGACAGCCATAATTATATCTATGTATGTTCTTGCATCCGAGAAGTAGATGTTATATATCTTAGAAGTTAAAACACCCACGCTGTCCCTAGACCTCGTATATCATTTTCCATGACGAGTATAGATATATGTAACCCGTGCCCAGTCGCCCCTTGCACTGTTCCTCTAGTAACTAAGTATTAATATTAACATTCCCTAACATCTTGTCTTGCCAGACTAAGCTTCTGAAGACCCATCGCCCCATAAATCTATGTATGCAATCCTTAGGTTAAGTATTTTTATCCGCCATTGTGTTCACCTTTTTCCATTTACTTTCCACAATTGTCATACGTCTTCCCCTTGCCTCCTTCGTATCCACAGCCCACACTACGCCAATTTATTTCGTGTCTTACACCTCTTACCCCAACCAGAGATTGTATAAGATAACCTGGTTATCAGTATCTGTCATAAGTACCCCGAAACAATAACTAAGTACCCCTACGAACTGCTGCTGTGGGTGGTATTTTATATTTAATAGAAAACGCAGTTCCCAGGGCCAACTAATAGTATCCATAACAACTCTAACTGATCACATAACTCTATCTTTTCCAGACTCATATACCACCCCATAGTTGCATTCCCCGGTAGCATTTGGCTAACGTATTCTACTGCCTTTTCAAACTTCCATATAAATTGTAGCCTAATGCCACCCCCACGCCCAGGGACCTTAGGGGCAAAATTTCCCTGTAGCCCTTGAACTCTCCCCCCCCCTCTCATTAGGACACCCGCGCTTCTCGACTCTTGTCCGACCTAGCCTCTCTCTCATACCTCTTGAAGATCCTTGAATTGTCCGTTACTAACGCTCTCCAACCTTTTATATATACTCCTATCCAGCCTACCTTCACTTAGTAGGCCAGAACAACATTAGAACTTTACTAGCCCCTTGCATGCCATCTATTCTCTTACAACACATTCACAACCCTGCACCCAATGGTCGTCGGTGCGAGGCTAGCCGCCCCGCCAGTAACTAACTTCTATTGTCATACTTCCAGATAAATGTGGCAGAGTTAGCAACCCAGTCTCCACCATATCCAGCAAACCCTACAATTAACAACCAGCCGAGTAAAACCAGCTAGCTAAGGCACCTTCGGTTTTGGTATTAAAGACACTCACATCTGTCTCATACACAGAGGGTTATTACAAACACTGGTGATATGGCAAGCCCCTAGCCACAGCCGCCGGACGAATATATCAGAGAGAGGGCGCCCAGCTCCCCCTTTTTGCCCACCCGAGGAGGGAGACCCCACCCCCGCGGAGGTATACCTGGCCCCTGTTTTGACTTTCGAGTCATTGCCAGGTAGCACAGGAATTCTTCCTATCAATGAACTAACCATGAATGACTAACACCTTTACTAACCGCTATTAACTCACAATAAACCATTTACCTTTCTTGCATGCTCTGATCACTAAATTAGCACCTCAGCTATACCATAGAATGAAGATTGAACAATCTAGAGAGACGCTCCTATCACAGCTGTCCCCATCCTCCTCGCAAAGTAGATCCAGTCTCTCTCCCCTAAATACGTCCAGTATAGCCAAAATAGTACCTCTTACTAAGGCTCAGTTATATGAAAATATAAAGGCTTCCTATCGCCCTGTGCCACAACAGTAAATACCATCTTACCTAGTCCCCATATCTATTGAGAGCTCAATTAAGTCCATAAGACTCGAGATCCCTACTGTCTACAGGGTCCAGAACCGAGCCTATAAATCTAACTCCCGCCCCCAGTCAAATCAGTTGAAAGCTAGACACCAACCAGGGGTCACTACCCTGCAGTTAATTTCTAGCTCTGCCCTTGTGTTGTTCCGGAGTGAGATCCCAGAACCGGCAGACTCCGTGGCAGATTTGGATAGAAGGACCTGCCCACGTATTGAAGAACTTCACACATATGGCCCCCCTGGACGGCCGCGGAACCAGTCGTTAGCCCCCAACATCATGGACGCAAGATAACCAGGACCAGACCCATCAGATACTACCCAAGATTCCCTTTAGCAGTACTACATATTACTGTGCTGTTTTAGATTCACTAATTAATATTTCTACGAAGTGGCTAAGACCTTGCCCAGTGTAATTCATACTTAACCATTCCATTTGGGACGTACTAAGCGATCAGTGCTCTTTAATTAACAGGCGACCTTGACTCTCGTAATTACCTTATTCAGATATTAAAACTCTAGTGATATCTAACGTTCGCCCACTGATTTGCGTTCTATGTATTTCTGAGACAAGGATATAAAACTTAGATCAGTACCCCCTGAGGTTACTAGAATTCCCGTGCTCTAAAAATGCGTGTCTAATCTAGTCTGTGAACTACTACTTGTGCACCAGAGCTACCAGTAATAAATCTAACAGTGAATATGAATCTATAAGTAACATTGATGGTCTTCGGTATATAAACCTGTGAAATCAAAGCCAGTGATCAGAAGATTAATACCTGAACGTTGGAAGTGGGAGACTAGGCTCCATCCAGATCCACTTATGCTAGTGTTGTTCAATTCCATTATATTGTCTTACACAAGTATTCTGCAGTGGTATATCAATAAACGTGATCATGTAACTTGCTACCATGTGTTTCTTTGTGTTCTCTATTCCTCATATCTTGTATTGTGCATGCAGCCTTATATACCCAGTCAATTTAGAACTCACATTACCCAAGTTAAACCTGTAGAAAAACAGGGCATAACATTGGCGGCAGCGGTGGTTCTTGATTCGGATAAAAGGTTGCATTACACTGCAAGTTTGGAACAGTAGAAGCATGGCAACATCGCGAAATCTTCAGCCACTCGCACACATTCCCAAGTATGATGTAAACACATATGATATCACCAGTTACTTAGACATAATAAAGCCAGTGTACGATGTGGTACTTCATAATGACCGCGAAAAAATCGCCATGGCAATTTTGCATGTTGTACAGTTGGGAGAAGCCGTTTCCCAACTTGTTGATAAGCCTACTTTTAAAGAATTTATTCACCAAATGGTGAAACAGAATACGCCAGAGAGTACCTGGAACCAGTTTCGATCCTTCGTGATCCGGACTTTAGATCCACTTTTGGGTTCCCCCGTCGCCCCCAAAATAATAAAAGTCGACAAGATCAAGTATGAAGGGGATATAAATGTGACCCTCATACAACTCTACAGATACGTGAGGACCACGTATAGCTATGAAGATTACGACCAACAAAATGAACTCTTATTCACCGCATTGTTAAACATCCTCCCACCCCACATCACCGCCCATCTCGACCCGTATGGCTTATTCGAAGAACATATGCTCGCCATCAGAGAAGAATGCCTACGCAGTTCGATGAATCCCCTATCCAACCTTTTAGCCCCTATCCAAGACTCCGTGCACCCTTCCAAAATGACTTCCGGTGAAAGTCCAACCCCAGTGAACTCTTCCCCCACCAACCCTCCGCAGCCCCCCCAACAAGCCCCGTATTCTAGCTATGCCTACCTATGTAGGCCTACCACAACATATTTTCCCCATGACCCCAGAAATGTTCAGCTATCCCCCCACCAACAAAATTTCCCTTGTGACAGTTTTCCGTCGGTAGCTTGTGACAGTTTTCAGTCAGTAGCTCCCTTCCACCCCCACAATTCACACCCCTAGAAAACTTCGAAACCCCACACTTGACTCGCCCTCTCATGTCAAACAAACTCACCAGTCCCAGAGAACCTCTAACCAGACCGTGACTGCCACCAAGAAAATTCCCAAAATTCGTCCTATTAACAACCCCAAATCAATACATCAGTCCTCTACCAATAACCCCTGTTCTACACCTAACTCTCCCCCCACCAACCCTCCGCAGCCCCCCCAACAAGCTCCGTATTCTAGCTATGCCTACCTATGTAGGCCTACCACAACATATTTTCCCCATGACCCCAGAAATGTTCAGCTATCCCCCCACCAACAAAATTTCCCTTGTGACAGTTTTCCGTCGGTAGCTTGTGACCGTTTTCAGTCAGTAGCCCCTTCCACCCCCACACAATTCACACCCCTAGAAAACTTCGAAACCCCACACTTGACTCGCCCTCTCATGTCAAACAAACTCACCAGTCCCAGATAACCTCTAACCAGACCGAGACTGCCACCAAGAAAATTCCCCAAACTCGTCCTGTTAATGTCAAACAAACCCACCAACCCCAGATAAACGCTAACCAGACCGTGACTGCCACCAAGAAGATTCCTAAAATTCGTCCTGTTAACAACCCCAAATCAATAGATCAGTCCTCTACCAATAACCCCTGTTCTACACCTAACTCTTCCCCCACCAACCCGCCGCAGTCCCCCCAACAAATCCTGTTTCCTAACTCGCTCACCTCTCACCACCCTGACCCTCCCACACGCGCCGTTAATCCTCCCCTCACGCGTGACGACCTAAGGACCCAACTATGTTCCCCCCCTTCCCCCAGAAATACTCAGCTATTCCCCCACCAACAAAATCTCCCTTGTGACAGTTTTCCGTCAGTAGCTCCCTTCCACCCCCCCACAATTCACACCCCTAATAAACTTCAAAACCCCACACTTGACTCACCCCCTTATGACAGACAAACCCACCAACCCCAGATAACCTCTAAGCAAACCGTCACTGCCACCGACACACCCCACCACTCTGATCCTCCCACACGCGCCGTTAATCCCCCCCTCACGCGTGACCCCCACCAAAGTGATTCCCCCCCCCCTCATGCGTACCGAACACCTGCTCACCAGTCGGTCCCCCACCATCATGAGCCCAGCTAAACTTTCAACCTCTCCCTCTTCACCGTTACCCCACCCGCCCCAAATTCCCCCCCCAAAGATCCCGCTCGACGAAATACCACTCCCATCCCAATCCAACCACAAAACTTTTTCCACCTTGGCTAAACCCCAAAATACTCTCTCTCGCCCCAAACAACATAATCAACCTCTCAACTTCAACCACTCCTCGAAATCCCATCCATGTCTCTCCCGGAAATAAAATCAGTCTAAATTCAACCCCTCTCAAACCACAACCCTGCCTGCCCAGACCCCCCCCACCATCTCCCTATCAAATCCCCACACCCCAAACCTCCAAACCACCCGATCATAGTAAACTCTCAACCTTCAGCCTTACTCACCCTTCCCCAAACCCCACTCACGACCACAACTCTCTACACAATTCAACCCCTCCCCAGCACCAACCTCTTCCGCAACAACAACCCCGACTCGACCTGCCCATTTCATCTTTAAAACCCCCCTATCACTACCCCCGACCGAAACCACTTAGACCCCCCCTCCAAAACTGGCCCCGGGCCAGCTCGCCCCCAGACCCACATTCCTAACGACAAGAACTAACGGTATATCCACCCCGCCCTTCCAAAGTGAAAGTGAACCACCACCCCCTATTACCAGACCGTCACCCAGACTAACGGCGACCCTAAATACCCTCCCCCCCTGATGATGATGAGGATATTATTGTACTAAATTGTTTCGAATGTTTTCAATTCCTAAGCGATTGGGCATGATTCTATAAATTTACATGTTTTCCATATACTGTATATATTATTTTTTTTCCTTAGTCATACTACTTTTCTTGTTACCTACACTTTTCTGACTATCTTTTAAATTTGCTTTATACATTGTTAAACACTTTACCTCTTCTTAATTTCCTGTGTTCTTAATTATCTGTCCTTTCTTAAATTTACATGTTTTCCATATACTGTATATAGTATTTTTTTTCCTTAGTCATAATACTTTTCTTGTTAATCTACACTTTTCTGACTATCTTTTAAATTTGCTTTATACATTGTTAAACACTTTACCTCTTCTTAATTTCCTGTGTTCTTAAGTATCTGTCCTTTCTTAAATTTACATGTTTTCCATATACTGTATATATTTTTTTTTCCTTAGTCATACTACTTTTCTTGTTAACCTACACTTTTCTGACTATGCTTCTTTTTACTTCACCCTTGAGGCTCGAGGACGAGCCTATAATGAAGGAGAGGGAAGTAAAATGCCCCAGAACGAGAAGCCCACCACAGAAGCCATGAACGAACACCACACAGAAACACCAAAGGAAAGGTCCACAGAACGAAAGGACCAGCCGACCGAGCCAGCCATTTCAGCCAGGCCCAAGCCCGCAGGGCTAAACAGCTCCAGGACACACCCATTTACCTTTTCTAAAACTGACCATTTTCCACATCTCACGTACACTAACCCCCTCGTGTCCTACACTTCTAACTACAAAGATGATGAACAGGAATATACATTCATATTAAAAACACCCATGCCTGTCCCGACGTTGAGCCAATGCCAACACATCAGACAGCCATAATTATATCTATGTATGTTCTTGCATCCGAGAAGTAGATGTTATATATCTTAGAAGTTAAAACACCCACGCTGTCCCTAGACCTCGTATATCATTTTCCATGACGAGTATAGATATATGTAACCCGTGCCCAGTCGCCCCTTGCACTGTTCCTCTAGTAACTAAGTATTAATATTAACATTCCCTAACATCTTGTCTTGCCAGACTAAGCTTCTGAAGACCCATCGCCCCATAAATCTATGTATGCAATCCTTAGGTTAAGTATTTTTATCCGCCATTGTGTTCACCTTTTTCCATTTACTTTCCACAATTGTCATACGTCTTCCCCTTGCCTCCTTCGTATCCACAGCCCACACTACGCCAATTTATTTCGTGTCTTACACCTCTTACCCCAACCAGAGATTGTATAAGATAACCTGGTTATCAGTATCTGTCATAAGTACCCCGAAACAATAACTAAGTACCCCTACGAACTGCTGCTGTGGGTGGTATTTTATATTTAATAGAAAACGCAGTTCCCAGGGCCAACTAATAGTATCCATAACCCTCTGACTGATCACATAACTCTATCTTTTCCAGACTCATATACCACCCCATAGTTGCATTCCCCGGTAGCATTTGGCTAACGTATTCTACTGCCTTTTCAAACTTCCATATAAATTGTAGCCTAATGCCACCCCCACGCCCAGGGACCTTAGGGGCAAAATTTCCCTGTAGCCCTTGAACTCTCCCCCCCCTCTCATTAGGACACCCGCGCTTCTCGACTCTTGTCCGACCTAGCCTCTCTCTCATACCTCTTGAAGATCCTTGAATTGTCCGTTACTAACGCTCTCCAACCTTTTATATATATACTCCTATCCAGCCTACCTTCACTTAGTAGGCCAGAACAACATTAGAACTTTACTAGCCCCTTGCATGCCATCTATTCTCTTACAACACATTCACAACCCTGCACCCAATGGTCGTCGGTGCGAGGCTAGCCGCCCCGCCAGTAACTAACTTCTATTGTCATACTTCCAGATAAATGTGGCAGAGTTAGCAACCCAGTCTCCACCATATCCAGCAAACCCTACAATTAACAACCAGCCGAGTAAAACCAGCTAGCTAAGGCACCTTCGGTTTTGGTATTAAAGACACTCACATCTGTCTCATACACAGAGGGTTATTACAAACACTGGTGATATGGCAAGCCCCTAGCCACAGCCGCCGGACGAATATATCAGAGAGAGGGCGCCCAGCTCCCCCTTTTTGCCCACCCGAGGAGGGAGACCCCCACCCCCGCGGAGGTATACCTGGCCCCTGTTTTGACTTTCGAGTCATTGCCAGGTAGCACAGGAATTCTTCCTATCAATGAACTAACCATGAATGACTAACACCTTTACTAACCGCTATTAACTCACAATAAACCATTTACCTTTCTTGCATGCTCTGATCACTAAATTAGCACCTCAGCTATACCATAGAATGAAGATTGAACAATCTAGAGAGACGCTCCTATCACAGCTGTCCCCATCCTCCTCGCAAAGTAGATCCAGTCTCTCTCCCCTAAATACGTCCAGTATAGCCAAAATAGTACCTCTTACTAAGGCTCAGTTATATGAAAATATAAAGGCTTCCTATCGCCCTGTGCCACAACAGTAAATACCATCTTACCTAGTCCCCATATCTATTGAGAGCTCAATTAAGTCCATAAGACTCGAGATCCCTACTGTCTACAGGGTCCAGAACCGAGCCTATAAATCTAACTCCCGCCCCCAGTCAAATCAGTTGAAAGCTAGACACCAACCAGGGGTCACTACCCTGCAGTTAATTTCTAGCTCTGCCCTTGTGTTGTTCCGGAGTGAGATCCCAGAACCGGCAGACTCCGTGGCAGATTTGGATAGAAGGACCTGCCCACGTATTGAAGAACTTCACACATATGGCCCCCCTGGACGGCCGCGGAACCAGTCGTTAGCCCCCAACATCATGGACGCAAGATAACCAGGACCAGACCCATCAGATACTACCCAAGATTCCCTTTAGCAGTACTACATATTACTGTGCTGTTTTAGATTCACTAATTAATATTTCTACGAAGTGGCTAAGACCTTGCCCAGTGTAATTCATACTTAACCATTCCATTTGGGACGTACTAAGCGATCAGTGCTCTTTAATTAACAGGCGACCTTGACTCTCGTAATTACCTTATTCAGATATTAAAACTCTAGTGATATCTAACGTTCGCCCACTGATTTGCGTTCTATGTATTTCTGAGACAAGGATATAAAACTTAGATCAGTACCCCCTGAGGTTACTAGAATTCCCGTGCTCTAAAAATGCGTGTCTAATCTAGTCTGTGAACTACTACTTGTGCACCAGAGCTACCAGTAATAAATCTAACAGTGAATATGAATCTATAAGTAACATTGATGGTCTTCGGTATATAAACCTGTGAAATCAAAGCCAGTGATCAGAAGATTAATACCTGAACGTTGGAAGTGGGAGACTAGGCTCCATCCAGATCCACTTATGCTAGTGTTGTTCAATTCCATTATATTGTCTTACACAAGTATTCTGCAGTGGTATATCAATAAACGTGATCATGTAACTTGCTACCATGTGTTTCTTTGTGTTCTCTATTCCTCATATCTTGTATTGTGCATGCAGCCTTATATACCCAGTCAATTTAGAACTCACATTACCCAAGTTAAACCTGTAGAAAAACAGGGCATAACACAGTGGGAGGAAAATACTGTGAACGTGTGATAACAATGAGCATGGGGGGCAGGAGTAGTTACTGACAGGGGCAAAGTGTCTCCTAGGAGATTTAAGTAAGTATCAGCAGCTGAGATTAGTTCTGCTTTGGTGGTTAACAAGGGGCCAAATAGTCGGTGGTGTTGATCATAATAAGACTTGAACAAACATGACTTGGCAGCTCCCGTGTCGATTAACAAGCGGACAGGAATGTCCTTGATTTTGGCCATGTAATAAATGGGGGCAGTGCGGTCAGTTATGGCGTCCCCCGCCGAGGCCATCTAGGGCGGGGGGTACTTTAAAAATCCTGGGGGTCGGTATCTACCTCCTCCAGGGTTTCCTCGGTATCCTCTGAGGTCATGATAGGGGCTATTTCTCCAGTGTGCCTTTCCTCCATTTCTTCCTCTTGTCCCAACTCCTCTTCATTTACAGAAATGCGAGGAGTAAAGGGGCGAGGTTTGGCAGAGTCACGAATTTGATGGAGGGCACACTGAGCATTACAGGCAGGGAAATCATAGGGGTTGATAATTACTAAGGTAGGGTTTTTACTTTGGTAGGTGTTGTAGGTTTTGTTCCGGTTGAAGATTCTGCGTGGCTGGGTAGGTTGGAACCGGGGTCTACTGGGTTGGGGCTTGCCGGAAGGGTAGGTGGGTCTGTTGTGGAAGGATGAGGATGGGTAGGCATTCTTGGAGTTTTGGTGGTTGGGGTGCTGCGGGTGCATGGGAAACCTCTTGATTACAGCGATTTGGGTGGGTGCTTCTGTGCGCACGGCCAAAATACGTCGGATCGTGATGAGATCTTTTTGGTATCCGACGAAATCGTGCACACGGAAATGGTCTTTTACTGCTGAGGGCAATATTGATACAAGGTTGACCAGAATCTGCTGCTCTTGTTGGATTCTGGTCAATGTGGGGAAAGAAACTTTTATGTGTTGGGCGATCTTATTCACTGTGGCATCTAGATCGCCTTCGAATTTAGTGTCTTGGATACGGGTGTGGGCCACGAAAACGCCCAACGAAGGCTTAATGGCTTCTATCACTATTGGGCGAAATTCGTCCCATGTGAGAGCAGGGTGCACTTGGTAGGCAACCAGGGAAACGGCTTTTCCCAGGTGCATTAATGTCACGGCTATTTTTTCTGCATCCGTGGTATAAACTAGGTCAAGTACGGGTTTCACTATGTCCATGAACGTTTCGATCTCGTAAGTTTCTCCATCATAATGTGGGATGGGAATGTGAGAACGGTGCGCCATGATGTTATCGTGTTCTGGCTGTTCCAAACTTGCAATGTAATGCAACCTTTTATCCGAATCAAGAACCACCGCTGCCGCCAATGTTATGCCCTGTTTTTCTACAGGATTAACTTGGGTAATGTGAGTTCTAACTGACTGGGTATATAAGGCTGCATGCACAATACAAGGTATGAGGAATAGAGAACACAAAATAAACACACAGTAACAAGACACACGATCACATTTATTTAAGAAGGTTAATAGGGAGAATAAGAAAGTATGAATACTCGTACAAGACAAATGATAGAAATGAACTGCTAGCATTAGTGGATCTGGATGGAGCCTAGTCTCCCACTTCCAACGTTCAGGTATACTCTTCTGATCACTGGTTTGGTTCGCAAGTTTATATACTGGAAGACCTCAATGTTACTTATAGATTCAATTTCACTAATTAGATTTATTACTGGCAGGTCTGGTGCACAAGTAGTAGTTCACAGACTAGAATTAGACACGCGTATGTTTTAGAGCACGGGAATTCTAGTAACCTCAGGGGGGTACTGATCTAAGTTTTATATTCTTATGGCAGAAATACGTAGAACACAAATCAGTGGGCGAACGTTAGATATCACTAGGGTTTTACTTCTATGTAATAATATCTGGATAAAGGTAATTACGAGAGTTAATGTCGCCTGTTAATTAATAAACACTGATACGCTTAGCACTTCCCAAATGGAATGGTTATATATGAATTACACTGGGCAAAGATATAGCCACTTCATAGAAAGATTAATAAGTGAATTTCTAATTAGTACTGTAACACGTTAGTACTAATAAAGTGAATCTTGGGTAGTATTTGGTTGGTCTGGTCCTGGTTATCTTGCGTTCGTGATGTTGGGGGCTAACGACTGGTTCCGCAGCCGTCCAGGTGGTCCATATGTAGGAAGTTCTCAAGACGGATCTCTTGGCGATCGTTGCTGGCTACACGCTTATATACCCACTGGTGTGTGTGAAGGTTATAAGGTGCACGTAGATTTCTTGTACGTGGACAGATGCTTCTATCTCAAATCTGCCACGGAGTCTGCCGGCTCTGGAATCTCAAATCTCACGAACAACACAAGGGCAGAGCTCTAGAGGTCAACTTAAGGGGGCCAGCCACTGGTTGGTGTCTATCTTTCAACTGATTTTACTGGGGGCGGGGGCTGGGTTTATAGGCTCGGTTTTGGACCCTGTAGGCCATAGGGATCTCGAGTCTTATGGAATTATTTGAGCTCTCAATAGATACGGGACTCGGTAAGGTGGTGAGTACTGTTGTGGCACATGGCTATAGGGAGCCTTCATAATGTGATATAACTGAGCCTTAGTAAGAGGTACTATTTTGGCTATATTGGAAGTATTTAGGGGAGGGACACTGGATCTACTTTGCGAGGAGGACTGGGCCAGCTGTGATAGGAGCGTCTCTCTTATGTTACTCAGTCTTCATTCTATGGTATAGCTGAGGTACTAATTTGATTATCCGAGTATGCAAAAAAGGTGAATGGGTTATTGTGGGTTAATAGAGGTTAGTAAAGGGGTTAGTCATGCATGGTTAGTTCATTGATAGGAAGAATTCCTGTGCTACCTGGCAATGACCCAGAAGTCAAAACAGGGGTCAGGCATACCTCCGCAGGGGTGGGGGTCTCCCTCCTCGGGTGGGTAAAAAGGGGTAGCTGGGCGCCCTCTCTCTGGGATGGTCGTCCGGCGGCTGTGGCTATGGGCTTGCCATATCACCAGTGTTTGTAATAACCCTCTGTTTATGAGACAGATGTGGGTGTCCTTAATACCAAAACCGAAGGTGCCTTGGCTAGCTGGTTTTAATCGGTTGGTTGTTAATTGTATGGTTTGCTGGATGTGGTGGAGACTGGGTTGCTAACTCTGCCACATTTATCTGGAAGTATGGCAATAGAAGTTAGTTACTGGCGAGGCGGCTAGCCTCGCACCGACGACCATTGGGTGCAGGGTTGTGAATGGGTTGTAAGAGAATAGATGGCATGCAAGGGGTTAGTAAAGTTCTAATGTTGTTCCGGCCTACTAAGGGAAGGTAGGCTGGATAGGAGTATATATATAAAAGGTTGGAGAGCGTTAGCAACGGAAAAATCAAGGGTCTTCAAGAGGTATGAGGGAGAAGCTAGGTCGGACAAGAGTCGAGGAGCGCGGGGTGTTAATGAGAGGGGGGGAAGTTCAGGGGGCTACGTGGAAATGTGACCCTAAGGTCTCCGGGCGTGGGGGTGGCATTAGGCTACAGTTGATTTTGGAGTTTGAAAGGACAGTGAAAGTACGTTAGCCAAATGCTACCGGGGGATGCAACTATGGGGTGGTATATGAGTCCGGAAAAGATAGAATCATGTGGACTGTGGGGCTGTGGGGGGAGAAGGAGGTTAACTGTAGGTGTGTGCTTGACTGTGGATAAAGTAGGGAAAAACATGGTGTATTACTACTCATCAATACGAGGGGTTATGGACCTATTATTTGACACGATTTCTTGTACGTCTAGTTGTCCCTGGGAACTGCGTTTTCTATGAAATATAGACCAAGGAAAAGCGGCAGTTCGTATGGGTACTTCGTTATTGTTTCGAGGTACTATGATAGACAATTTAAAAGAAAGGTTATCTATACAATCTCTGGTTGGGGTAAGCATTAAGTTATAGCATGGTGGCTAACATCTTCAGTCATGGCTGTCTGGCGGGTTGGCATTGGCTCAACCTAGGGACAGGGCATGGGTGTTTTAATATGAATGTGTATTCTTGTTCATCATCATGTAGGGAGAGTCTGGTGGGTAAGAGGTGTAGGACACGAAGCAAAATGGAGTAGTGTGGACTGTGGATACGAAGGAGGTGATTGGAAGACGTATTACAATTGTGGAAAAGTAAATGGAAAAGATGAACACAATGGCGGATAAAGATAACTAACCTAAGGATTGAATACATAGATTTATGGGGGCGATTGGTCTTCAGAAACTTAGTCTGGCAAGACAAGGTATTTTAGGGTATGTTGATATTAATAACTAACCTAAGGATTGAATACATAGATTTATGGGGGCGATTGGTCTTCAGAAACTTAGTCTGGCAAGACAAGGTATTTTAGGGTATGTTGATATTAATAACTAACCTAAGGATTGAATACATAGATTTATGGGGGCGATTTGTCTTCAGAAACTTAGTCTGGTAAGACAAGATATTTTAGGGTATGTTGATATTAATAACTAACCTAAGGATTGAATACATAGATTTATGGGGGCGATTGGTCTTCAGAAACTTAGTCTGGCAAGACAAGGTATTTTAGGGTATGTTGATATTAATAACTAACCTAAGGATTGAATACATAGATTTATGGGGGCGATTGGTCTTCAGAAACTTAGTCTGGCAAGACAAGGTATTTTAGGGTATGTTGATATTAATATCCTAACTTAGGGACAGGGCATGGGTGTATTAACTTACGGTGTATTTATGTTCATCATCAGGTAGGTAGAGGTGTAGGACACGAGGGGTAGTGTATACGCGAGGTGGGGGAAAGGGTTGTGAATTGTAAAGGGGTTGGTTTGAGGCTAGGCGCCGCGCCGCTCGTGACCTAGGATAGTGACCCTTAATATGCTGGACATAGGGGTGGCATCTCCCTACGATCGAACAGGTAGAGTGGTGTGTGCAGCGGGGCGTGAAGGATAAGTGGACAGGATGACCCAAACAGGGTACCCTGAGCAGAGGGTCATGAAGCAAAATAGAGTAGTGTGGATTGTGTATACGAAGGAGGTGATTGGAAGACGTATAACAATTGTGGAAAAGTAAATGGAAGAGATGAACACAATGGCGGATAAAAGATAATTAACCTAAGGATTGAATGCATGCATGAATGACGACATTATAGCCGTCTTCCTAATAAGAGGATGAAACCTGGTTGGTCTGCACGTGGCACAATACGACACAAGGACAGTGCCGCTATGTCGTATCAATACTGGTGGCATACTCCGGTTAATATTATATATACACTTAGTTACTAGAAGAACAAGGCAAGGGGGCGACTGAGCACGGGGGTACATATATCTATACTCGTCATGGAAAGGGAGATACGAGGTAGCTTTCCTGCATCTCTCCTGATAATCGTCTGCAGATTGGTCATAGTGAGTTTATCCGAATTAACAGGCCTAAATCAATACAATAACTGGCATAGGGTTATCGGGTGTATAGAGTCGTGGTTAAAGGTTGGGAATCTATAGTTAGTGGATAAAACCACGGGAGGTTAGAGACTTAGAATTGGGGGGCTATGATTGTTATATAACTAAATACAGGGCTGACTTAATCACGATCTGATTTGGTGTGAAATGGAAGTTAAGGTGTCTTAGATCGCCTTGAACCTACACAATGAAAGTATTATAGTCTGTATGGTGGTTACCTAATTAAATACATACTCAGGTGGTACATCAAGAATATCAGTGAGTAAAGTATTGTGGTTTGTATATTAGAAGACTGTGATTGAGAGACGTATAATATGTGGAATGAATTGAGAGAGAGAGAGAGACCAAATCGGGAAAGGAAAAAGGGGGCCTGGGATCTCGTTGGGGATGGTAGTTTCGCTCTCAGGATTTTCGTTCCTGTGGCTCGTTAGGGTTGGAGGTTTCGCTCTCAGGATTTTCGTACCACAGCGTTCCTGTGGCATTTTAAGAATTATGTGGACTGTGGGGCTGTGGGGGAAAGGAGGTTAACTATAGGTGTGTGCTTGACTGTGGATAAAGTAGGGAAAAACATGGTGTATTATTACTCGTCAATACGATGGTTATGGATACTGTTACTCTGACACTATTTCTTGCTGGTCCAGTTGTTCCTGGGAGCTGCGTTTTCTATGATATATACACCAAAGAAAACGACAGTTCGTAGGGTTAACTTCGGTATTGTTTCGTGGTGAAAGTGGTCGATACAATGGTAACAGAGGGTTGTATATACAATCCCTGGTTGGGGTAAGCATTAAGTTATAGCATGGTGGCTAACATCTTCGGTCATGGCTGTCTAGGTCTTACGGGAGTAATGGTTCTATATACACTGGTGTACCCGTGGGTATCTTAGTTTCTTATCAATTACGACATGGGGTTTTTAACATACTACTTCTCGGATGGAAGAACATACATAGATTTATGGGGGCGGTTGGTCTTCAGAAACTTAGTCTGGCAAGACAAGGTATTTTAAGGGGTGAACATATTATTTCTCGGATGGGAGAACATACATAGATTTATGGGGGCGGTTGGTCTTCAGAAACTTAGTCTGGCAAGACAAGGTATTTTAAGGGGTGAACATATTACTTCTCGGATGGAAGAACATACATAGATTTATGGCTGTCTGAACTGGTTGGCATTGGCTCAACCTAGAGATAGGGCATGGGTGTTTTAATATGAATGTGTATTCCTGTTCATCATCATGTAGGTAGAGTCTGGCGGGTAAGAGGTGTAGGACACGAAGCAAAATGGAGTAGTGTGGACTGTGGATACGAAGGAGGTGATTGGAAGACGTATAACAATTGTGGAAAAGTAAATGGAAGAGATGAACACAATGGCGGATAAAGATAACTAACCTAAGGATTGAATACATAGATTTATGGGGGCGATTGGTCTTCAGAAACTTAGTCTGGCAAGACAAGGTATTTTAGGGTATGTTGATATTAATATCCTAACTTAGAGACAGAGCATGGGTGTATTAACTTAAGGTGTATTTATGTTCATTCTCATGTAGGTAGATGTGTAGGACACGAGGGTAGTGTATACGTGAGGTGTGGGAAAGGTCAGTGTTTTAGAAGGGGTAGGCAGGTGTGGTTTGGAGCTGCTTAGCCCTGCGGGCTTGGGCCTGTCTGAACTGGTTGGCCCGGTCACCTGGTCCTTTCGTTCTGTGGGCCTTTCTTTCGGGTGATTCTGTGTGGTGTTAGCTCGTGGCTTCTGTGGTGGGCCTCTCGTTCTGGAGCATTTTAATTATAATCACCATTTCCTCTAACATCATAGCCTATAGTCGTCACACCTTGATGTAATGCGTTTTTATGACTAAACTGCGTTCATAATTATGTGGCACACAATAGTGAGATCGAAAATACCTTTAGTAATTGTTAATACCTAGTATAGAGAATCCTTGTTAATATATTTTACGTATTAACAGTACCCCAGCAAGTGATCTTGGAAATGTGGCTGAAAATCTTATTCACTCTGAACTCTTATGGACGGCAGCAAATAGCCTTCAATTTTCATATATATTTTTGTCAATAGGCCTAATGATGATTATAGTGTGCCATTAAAACATGAGGCTGATGCATAATTGCTGTTAGTTAATAAACCTGAAGACTGGTACACTATCAGTGTCACAGACATCAGATACATTATGATTTGATAGTACAAAATTATGCATTTCCTAGCTACAAAACTAAGTTAAAACTCACCTTTTAGGATCCTTTGGAAAGTGGAAAAAGACAGGTCTCTATTCCATTTTGAATTATTGCAGCAGTTTATAGCTGAACATCCTGTAATCCCCATCGTGGCAACAATAATAAGCCATCAATATCCACGTGTACGAGAAACACACACCTCTCCCGCTTGAATGAGGCCGCCAACTGCAGTGTTTATTCCTATCAGCCGCTAGGTGGCTAGTCTGACCCATGCCGACTGGGCCGCCCATAAGACAGGTCTGTCTTCCTTTCTCTAGGGTCTTTGGTATCAACAAGCTGTTTTATTAGAGCCTTCCAGGTGAAGTAATTGAAATGCCACAGGAACGAAAATCCTGGGAGCGAAACCCCCACCCCCAACGAGATCCCGGGTCCCATTTCCATCCCCGATTTGGTCTCTCTCTCTCCCAATTCATTCCACATATTATACGTCTCTCAATCACAGTCTTCTAATATACAAACCACAATACTTTACTCACTGACATTCTTGATGTACCACCTAAGTATGTATTTAATTATGTAACCACCATACAGGCTATAATACTTTCATTGTGTAGGTTCGAGGCGATCTAAAGCCACCTTAGCTTCCATTTCACACCAAATCAGATCGTGATTACGTCAGCCCTGTATTTAGTTATATAACAATCGTAGTCCCCCCAATTCTAGCAATTATATGTCTCTTCATGACCTTCCGTTGTTTTATCCACTAACTATATATATTCCCAACCTTCCTAATACAACCTCCATTTCACTAGACAAAATACCTAGGAGTAATTCCGAGATTAATTATGCAATTACACTAGACAGCCCCATAACTCACTGAGATCCACATTGCTATTTTATTGATGTACAAGTTCCCTACATTATGTTAACATTAGGGAGTTGGTACATCAATAAAATAGCAATGTGGATCTCAGTGAGTTATGGGGCTGTCTAGTGTAATTGCATAATTAATCTCGGAATTACTCCTAGGTATTTTGTCTAGTGAAATGGAGGTTGTATTAGGAAGGTTGGGAATATATATAGTTAGTGGATAAAACAACGGGAGGTCAGAGACATATAATTGCTAGAATTGGGGGGACTATGATTGTTGTATAACTAAATACAGGGCTGACGTAATCACGATCTGATTTGGTGTGAAATGGAAGCTAAAGTGGCTTTAGATCGCCTCGAACCTACACAATGAAAGTATTATAGCCTGTATGGTGGTTACATAATTAAATACATACTTAGGTGGTACATCAAGAATGTCAGTGAGTAAAGTATTGTGGTTTGTATATTAGAAGACTGTGATTGAGAGACGTATAATATGTGGAATGAATTGGGAGAGAGAGAGACCAAATCGGGGATGGAAATGGGACCGGGGATCTCGTTGGGGGTGGGGGTTTCGCTCCCAGGATTTTCGTTCCTGTGGTATTTCACTTCCGTCGCCTTTATATAAGGTACGACCTTGTACCTCAAGGTTGGAGTACGTAGGTTTGTTTAGGGGGGCCAGGTCAGGTCGGTGATGGGGTGAGGTTGGAGGGAAATCTGGTATTGAGAGGGGGGGGGGGTTCTGACCTTGGGGATTTGTTTTCGCTTTGGTACAAGGCATAATTAACGGTGATGGAAATAGAATGTTATATGACATAATTGAAGAAGGGCTGCCACCAATGTTATGCCCTGATTTTATACAGGATTAACTTGGTATAGGTGAGTTCTGCAAGACTGGGTTATTGGATTTCTTGCAAAATACATAAAGAGAATCAACAGAGGACATAGATAATCTCGGATAAATGGTTTGTAATACAGCTTTATTCTAAATAACACTCAGGTATAAGGTACGTAATAGAATTCACACAAACAAATAGATGTTGAAGCACTCAGGTAGGTTATTGGACTTATTACAATCTCCCAGCACTTATCGCGGATTTGGATAGAGACATATACTTCCCACTTCCAACGTTCAGGCATTATTCTTCTGATCACATTGCTTTATGATACGTAGGGTACATGAATCACACAGGTTAGGTATTTCGCTTTGTTAACTCTCTGGTAATATGACTCTTAATCAAGGATGAAAATATAAGTAATGTGGTTATTGCCCAAGAATTAACGTAAAGGGATAACGGTAGCTAGTTGCACTGGTCTAGGATATTCACTTGTCTAGGTGATACTTCCGACCGAAAATATCAGTGAGGGCGAATCAGGTTTCTGGTGGAGAATCACAATCACTTATTTCAGAATTGCTTTCGCTCGAGCCGTAGTCCAATTGATTCGGACTTATTTCTTTGGCGAGGTTGAACCTGATGGCAAGAATAATTACGGGAGTCAGTTCGCCTAAGCTAAATTTCACTGATATATCTTAATACATACTAGCATAATAATCACTCGTTTCCTAACATCAGAGAAAATTGAGACATAATCGAATACACTGGATGGTTGAGTTAATAGCACCGTAACACTGGTACTTTGCGAAGTAACACTTGTGATAGAGTTTTCCTGGTTATCTGGCGTTAGTGATATTGGGGGTTAACAGTAGCTCTGGGGCCGTCCAAGCTGTCCGGTAGTGTAGAGAAGGTTTTACAGATGGGTTGCTTGCGTAATCGGTGATGACGCTCCGATATGCTACCCTTGATGGGGACCTTAAATAATGCTGTCTCAAGATCAACCGAACTAACAACGTATCGGATTAACGTAAGACAGTCGAGAAAAGCGACTGCTTAACTATCTCTGGTCCTTATAAGAGGTTCAAGGAGCGCGGGCGGTTTTGCACCTTTTTGTCAACAAATGCTGACAGTCAATTGTTGCCAAGGAGTTATTCTTGCAGAGTCCTCACTCAAGAGTTTCTCGCATAATCCCTTCTAACATAACAAGATCTTTCTGCCTTAGATCAGTTATGAGTTATGATCGTTCGTAACTCAAGTAGCGGATGGTGCACTATCAGAAGTTAATGAAACAATCAATAATTTGTGAATTTGTTGTCTACCAATATAATATTACTGCCGGTAGTCCCGATCGGAATAAAACATTCGTAAAGGGTTAATTCACTTCCTCACCGAGTTTCACAGATTACGGAATGCCTAATTATCGTGAATCTTGAGGGAGGGGGGGAGTACTAGACGCCAACACAGTGTGGCCAGCCATTGCTTTGGGCTCTAATATTCAACTGCCCGACTGTTGTCTCTGTGTCTTGTTTATAGGCAGGTCAAGGAAGCTTCAGGAATATTCTAGAAGTATTGGATGTCAGTGCTATGAAGTAGTTAATTTATTCTGGTGAACTTAGGGGGTTAGGGAGGGGGGTCTTTAATGTGGCGGTAAGTAACTTGTTATCTGATTTATTATCGTGGATATCTTAACTCTAGTATGAGGTACTAGTAGAGTTGTTTAGGCGGATTTGGTGAAGGTTTTTAAGTACTACTTTGCTGGCGCCCTACGTGACTAGGCTGGGAGGTATTATTCATCAATTCACCTAAGTATCCTTCTCTGGTCTAGCTGACATGCTATTCGTAATCTAGGATGGGATAAGGAAGATTTTGATTTTGGGTAAGGATGGGATAGGATGGTATTTGGATAGGTATTTAGAGGGTTAGTTCATCATCTGTTGGAAATTCACCTGGTGTCTGGCAAGAATTTGTTGGCTACGTGTGGGTCATGGTGAACGTCCGCGGGGGTTGGGGGGGTCCCTTTGGGGTGAGGGGCATGCCGCTCCCTAAATATGTATATATGGGATTCTCTAGGCTAATGGGGTTTTCTTATGATGTGGTGGGGTCAAGAGTGATACTCCTAGGGAGGGTTGATCATGGGCTCTAGTTTTTATTTTTTTATTTATTTTTTTTAAGAGACAATGAACGGAGGAAGGAAAAACACAGATAAAACAAAAAGGTCCATGTGTCTAAAGGCATCCTCCATTCATAAAATGTTTGTAACAACTGGATTTACACATTTGTAGATTGTAAGTTTGTGGAAAGCAATTTGAGGGAAGTGAATTCCAAAGAGTAGTAGCTCTGGGGATAAATGAATTCTGATAAGCAGAAGTTCTGCATTGTGGAGGAGAAAGTGTAAATTCATGGGCGCTCTCAGCTGCCCTAGTTCTACGGGGAAAGATGTGGAGAGGCGGCACAATTGAAGCAAGTTCCTCGGAACAATTGCTGTGAAAATATCTGTAGAATATGCAAGGGATGCAACGTTTCTTCGTATGGATAATGTAGGAAGGTCCTGTGTGATTGCAGGGTTATTGATTAATCTAATAGCTTTATTTTGAATTTTGTCCAACTGCCTCAATGCAACCACTCCACTTCCACCCCACAGAGGTGAACAGTAATCCATCTGAGAACGCACATGACTTTTATATCACGGCCAACTGCTCGTCAGTGAAGAATTCTCGAACTCTGTACAGGAGTCCCAGTTTTTTAGAGGCATTCTTAGCAATGCTTCTAACATAATGTGTCCAGCTCAAGTTAGTAGTTAATGTTACACCGAGGATGTCAATACTAGGGGAAGTGGGAATATTTACATCATTAAAAAGTATATGGGAGTCAGTGAGATTCTGTCGGTTAGAAAATTGAATGTACTTGGTTTTCTGTGCATTAAAGGAAACTAGATTCTTTTGTCCCCATCCATTAATTCTAGAAAGGTCCTGGTTCAGAGAAATTGCAGTGTTTATTTTTGAATTTATAAGATCGGGTTGGGTGAAAGAATTGGTAAATGTGAAGGAACTGTGGAGTGTTGAGTCATCTGCGTAGGAATGTATTGGATTATGAGTGGTAGATATGAGATCATTGATATGAATGAGGAACAGAATTGGGGCCAAAACTGATCCCTGGGGAGCACCAGCATTTATTGAGTGAAATTGAGAATAAAGGCCATCTACCATTACACGTATTTTTCTGTTATGAAGATAAGAAGAAATTAGTGGAACTAATGATGCAAGGCCGTAGTGTGACATCTTCGACAATAAGGATTGATGCCAGACTCTATCAAATGCCTTTGATATATCCAGTGCTATTGTATGTGTTTCACCATGTTGGTCTGTAGCTTGGTTGATTTGATGCGTAAGAAGGCAAAGCATGTCTGCAGTTGATCGACATCGTCTAAAACCATATTGCCTATCAATTGATTAATTTATTATTCTCAAGATGCTTAATTATGTGATTATTTAATATAATTTCAAAGACTTTACCAAGAGTGGAAGTTATAGCTATTGGTCTGTAGTTTGATGGATCTGAAGAGGCACCTTTTTTAGGAACTGGATGGATGTTTGATTCTTTCCAGGGTACTGGGAAGCATGAGGTATGAGTACACAGACGGAAAAAATTGCCAATACAGGAGCGAGCACCAAGGAGCAATTCTTAAGTACTATTGGAGGAATTTCATCTGGACCAGGAGCTACTAGGATTACTCATATCTAGGAGGAACGATAAGCAGGAGTGGAGGTATGGAAGAGGAGGTAAAACAGAGAGTGTGTGAAGGTAGGAAGGTTTTCGGAGCAATGGGAAGTATGTGGAAGACGAGAAGAGAAATCTCGGAGTGAAAGTAAAAAGTGCACTGTATCAAGGAATTGTTGTGCCAACAGTGATGTATGGGGCTGAGACATGGGCTCTGAAGAAAAAGGAGAAAAGAGGGCTGGATGTGATGGAGATGAGCTGCTTGAGGAGTATGTGTGGAGTTACTCGTAGAGACAGATTGAGGAATGAAGAGATACGTAGGAGAGTGGGGCAGCAGGAACATTTGTCAGCCAGTGGACAGAAGGGTGCTGAGCTGGTATGGTCATGTTGAAGGAATGGGAGATGAAAGGCTTACAAAGAGAATATGTGAGTCAGGTACAAGGGGAGATAGAAGGGCAGGAAGACCCCCATTGAGATGGAGAGACTGTGTAAGAAAGGCTTTGGATGATAGAGGAATGACTATAGATCAGGCAGGGGAAGTGGTGGTGGACAGAAGTGAATGGAGAATGCTTGTGAATAGTTGAGTGAACACGTGGTCATTTGGAGTAAGGGCCGGGCGCAAGTTGGACTAGATAACAGTCCATCAGGCGCCTGGCCCGGGGAGACGATTAATATGAAGGGTGCGCCTGGAACTGTGGTAGGAGGGCTTGTGGCTTTGGCTCCGCTGCATGTCTGCCTGCCGAGATCGGAACCTCTCCGGGTGGTCGGGGGCCGGGGAGTGCTGGAGCGACCTTGGTGACCCTGGTCTCTGGGTCTTCTCCTGGGTGACCTGGATGTGTGTGAGTTTGTGCTTTTTATCTGTGTTTATTTGTTGTTTTATGTTGTTTTTGTGTTTTCCCTGTTCTTGCTCTGTCTTGAGTCGGCTACCCCCAAAATGGGGATTGGGCCTGAGCATATAGATAGATAGATAGATAGATAGATAGATAGGATTACTCATCGAGTCATGGGGCTCATGAATAGTGGTTTTCGTGAAAATGCAAGTCAGGCGGAATCGTCGACTTCTTAGGGGGCAAGAGGTTGGCTGTTGTAGCCTCGCGCCGTCCGCCCTCCTGGTTCAGGTTGCGAGTTGGGCTACCAAGTTAGAGGGTAGTAAATGGGGTTACAAAAATGAGTCTTTATCTGCTATTTATTGGGGTGAGGAAATGAACGGGATCGGCATGTTAGAACGTTCGTCTGGGCGTCTTTACAGGTGGGGGTTGGATATTGGAAAGGGGGTGGTTTGAGGCTAGGCGCCGCGCCGCTCGTGACCTAGGGTAGTGACCCTTAATGCGCTGGACATAGGGGTGGCATTTCCCTATGATCGAACAGGTAGTGTGGTGTGTGCAGCGGGGCGTGAAGGAGAAAAGGACAGGATGACCCAAAAAAAAACGGTTACCACTGAGCATGGGGTCACGAAGCAAAACAGAGTAGTGTGGATTGTGGATTAGGAGGTGGTGATTGGAAGACGTGTAACAATTGTGGAAAAGTAAATGGAAGAGAGGAATAACATGGCGGATAAAAGATAATTACCCTAAGGACTGAAATACATGCATGAAGGACGGTATTAGTTGTCGTCAACTTAAGGTGAATGGGACTTGGTTGGAATGCACGGAATACGATTCGACATGGGCAGTGCCTCTGTGTCGTAGCAATATCGATCGGGCAAATTCCGGTTAATATTATATATACACGTGGTTACTAGAAGAACAAGACAAGGGCAACTGAGCATGGGGGCACATACAAAAGAAAGGAACAGCTGAGCATGGGGTGGGTATGTGGGTGTTGTAACTGCAGGGGGCTGCATATATCTATTCTCGTAATGGAGAGAGATACTAGGTAGTTTTCCTGCATTTCCTTTGAGATGATCGTATGCAGATTGGTCATAATTAAACATATATAAACCAACAGATATGACTCAATACAATAACTGGCAGAGGGTTAGTATTGCGGGTTAGAGGTTAGGTCGAAGGGGGGTATGGGGGTTACATAATTAATTATAGGGCTGACATAATCATGATCGGGTTCGTTGTGGACTGGAAATCGAAGGTGTTTTGAGCTCGCCTTTGCACCTACACAATGAAAGTACTATAACCCACAAGGTGGTTATCTAATGAAATATATACATACTTAGTTGGTACATCAAGAATGTCTAGGAGGAAAGTCATGTGGTTTGTATTTTAGAAGACTGGGATTTTAAGAGGCGTGTAACATGCGGAGTTAAGTGGAAAAGAGAAAACATCGTGGATAACAGATAGTTACCCTAAGGAGTGAATACATGCATAAACGACGGCATTATAGACGTCGTCCTAATAAGATGATGAAACCGGGTTGGTATGCATGTGGCACAATACGACACAAGGACAGTGCCGCTATGTCGTATCAATACTGGTGGCATACTCCGGTTAATATTATATATACACTTAGTTACTAGAAGAAAAAGGAAAAAGGGACAACTGGGCACGGGGGTACATATATCTATACTCGTCATGGAGAGAGAGATACGAGGTAGCTTTCCTGCATTTCTCCTGATAATCGTATGCAGATTGGTCTTAGTGAGTTTATCCGAATTAACAGGCCTAAATCAATACAATATCTGGCATAGGGTTATCGGGTGTATAGAGTCGTGGCTAAAGGTTGTTACATAACTCGTAATTAACTTATCTAAATCAACAGGCATAAATCAATACAAGAACTGGCAAGGGACACAAATTGACAGAAGAACAATGCAACGTGAGGTTATGTATAGCTAACTGCTAAAAATGGGGGAACGAAGATAGGTGTCTTCCCTTTTTACAAGTTCCCTAAATTATGTTAACATTAGGGAGTTGGTACATCAATAAAATAGCAATGTGGATCTCAGTGAGTTATGGGGCTGTATAGTGTAATTGCATAATTAATCTCGGAATTACTCCTAGGTATTTTGTCTAGTGAAATGGAGGTTGTATTAGGAAGGTTGAGAATATATATAGTTAGTGGAAAAAACAACGGGAGGTCAGAGACATACAATTGCTAGAATTGGGGGGACTATGATTGTTATATAACTAAATACAGGGCTGATGTAATCACGATCTGATTTGGTGTGAAATGGAAGCTAAGGTGGCTTTAGATCGCCTCGAACCTGGTGCCTGGCGCGTGGCTCGAACCTCTGAAGGGAGTTTAACCCTCCTAAAAACCCACAGGTTTTGAGATGCCTTGGGTGGGGTTCGAACCCTGGTGAGTGACCATGGCCCCTAGGTCAACCAGGCCCGCGCGCTAACCCACTGTACTACCACAGACGCACAAAAGTATAGTAACCTTAGTCCGATTTGTAAGAACCAGGTGATAGTCTCGTGGTGATTCACGTGATGAGTTTATTGGACTTCCCATCAACGACCTGACGTCAACTCGGGTAGTACATTATTGGGGTTGCGGGATATTTTCGAGGGCATTACAGTAATCTAATATTCTCGGCCTACCTCAACCCTGGTGCTATTGTGGATATAAGCAGACAGTCAGGTACTAGCAAGCTTTATCCGGGATAGACCAAACTGCAAGTAATTCATCAAAGTATTTATAAAGACCAGAGTTGTCAGGAGTTACTCCTGCGTTAGCTCGATTCTATTGTTGCCACAGCTTGTGCTAGATAACATAGTATTTAAGGTCTCAAACCCAAGTACTCGAGTTAAACTGTGCTAACCCAGTCACGTCAGGACAACCCCACGGCCAGCGGATCTACTCAAGATTGGATTACTAATTCTACACCCATTGGATTAATTATTCTACACATCGAAAGTGAAGTTATTATACCGTAAAAGTTATAGAAGATCTAATTGTGAAAAGAAAATATACTTGGCGTATTATCAGAGAGAAAGATACAAAGATCAAAAGTGAAAGTAATTAAAATATATCCACTGCGTATATGATAAGAAGTATTCTAGAAACATCGGATACTATACGCACCTATGCAAAAAGCGAGAGAAAGGAAGTTCTAGTGAAACCCAAAGAAATCAGGGAAGTACTGATAATAATTCTGTTAAAGTTAAATAATAAATAAATACAAGTTAACTTATGCATAAGTACCACAGTGATTTAACATCAGAGAAATAATTACGTTTAGCTCCCAAATTCCAGAACAACTCTACGCAGGTAAATACCAAAAGTTCACATATATAATTACTATATAACCTTTCTAAGCACAAGTGTAAATCCTCGATTGAAAGGAGAGCTATTCTTATCTCTGAAAGGAATACAGGACAAGTGTAATCTTTCAGTTAGAATAGTTAGAAAGCAGTCCCTGATACTTACTTAGATATTACATAGAATAATCCAGTCTTGCGAGTCAGACGTAGTGGAGCCTCGTTCGTGCACTTTAATTGTTTTGTTCTTGACCATTGTTGTTCTAGTTTTTACGTATGCGATATTCTTGTGCAAATAAACAGAATATGAATACACGTCTTGTGATAATTATCCTCTATTGTCTTTCTGTGTCTGTGGGAAAACAATAAAACTTCTCCAGTTAGGAAGAGCCCACTTGATCAAAACCAATTAAACCCCAGTAAAAAACCTGGCATAACATTGGCGGCAGCTGGTGGTTCGGGAAGGAAGTTGTTTGACACAGTAATCAGGAAAGAGGTAGAGAGCACATACGTCATCATGAATCCAAAATTCCCCATACCGACGTATGACGCGGAAACTCAGGATATTCGCACGTACCTAGAGATGGTCAGCCCGCTAATTAGCCTGGCATACCCGACCGACGTAAGGAAGGTCTATGGTTTATTAATTCACCTGGGGAAGGCCGTGCCCCTGGTAGCCGAACATGTACACCCAGATTTGACATGGGACAACTTTCGGAATATTGTGATCAACGCTGTTCAGCCATCACTAGGCCCCGTTGCAGCCAAAATCAACAAAATCAAGTACGGAGGGAACCTAAACAGTACCTTGAGAATAGTGAGCCGACAGGTAAAACATGCTTACCCTCTTTACACTTATGAGCAACAACAGCAACAGGTGTTCTGTGTGCTCTTAAGGATCCTTCCCTCAAATATTAGGGAATACTTTGATATCCACGATCCCGTGGGATTTACAAAGGATATCATCACTATTCGCAAGCTGTTGGCCAGCCGGCCTAAAACTTCCACAATAGAAGCCATCAGAAACCCCCCCACGCACCCTCAAGTGTACCGAAGACCCGGACAAACCACAAAACAAAAGAAAAGATCGCAGTACTCATCCCAAGGCCGCCCCCAACCCCTCTCATCAGGCCACCCACAAGGAAATCTGCGAAGCTACCCTAACCACCATCATCTTGGTCGATCTTACCAGAACAACCAACAGGAAAACTGAGGCCCTCAAAATTGTTTTTAAATTCAGGATCTTCGCCCGTACCTAAAGATAGCCTCGGCAATGGCACCTGTACCCTGGAACACTCACCCTCAAGAGCCCATTAGGTTAAATTACCCATTCAGTTGGGAAGCTTGCGATCCCGCTTACCCGATCCCTGACACCTGGGACCCAGCTAAGACAATGGACATTGAGTGCCAGTGTGAGGAGTGCTGTCTCCAGGAAATTTACCAAATTCAAGCCATCGATGAAGACCAAGAGGAAGAAGAAGTAGAAGAGATGGAAGACCCTCCTCGATATTTTTTTGAGCCTCCCTCTCCCATTTATATGGCCTCGGCGAGGGAGCCTGTGCCGTGGACACCTCCACTCATCTACCACCCGGCTAAAGAAAAGGACTGCATCGAGTACCACGAAGAAGAAGACTGTCCCCCGGAAATGTACCAAATTCAAGCCATCGATGAAGACCAAGCGGAAGAAGAAATAGAAGAGATGGAAGACCATGAAGACCAAGAGGAAGAAGAAGTAGAAGAGATGGAAGACCCTCCTCAAGATTTTTTTGAGCCTCCCCCGCCCATTTATATGGCCTCGGCAAGGGAGCCTGTGCCGTGGAAACCTCCACCCATCTACCACCCAGCTAAGAAAAGGGACGTCGAGTACCACGATGAAGAATACTGTTCCCCGGAAATTTACCAAATTCAAGCCATCGATGAAGACCAAGAGGAAGAAGAAATAGAGGAGATGGAAGACCCTCCTCGAGATTTTTTTGAGCCTCCCCCACCCAGTTCTATGGCCTCGGCGAGGGAGCCTGTGCCCGGAAAAACTCCACCCATCTACCACCTAGCTAAGATTGAAGATGTTCCAGAAGACTCCCCTAGAAGGATTCCAAAAATCGAAATAGCGATCAGGAACAAAAGCCATAACCATCAGGCTAAAGCCACTCCTAAAGCCAAATCACCAAAGAAGAAAAAAGTCAACATCCAACCACAGCCACCTCAGAAGCCTCCACATCCTCGACCACCTACCTCCACCGGCTTTTATGGTAAAGCCTGTTCTACATCTTCACCAACAGCCTCCATGTCTACCACATCACCTTCAGCACTTCCGAAATCACATGAACCTCCTCCATCCTGTAGGAATCGTTTTTTACACCATACCCAAAAGAGGATTTATGGAGCTCCGATCTTACTCTCAACCATCTGAACAATTTTACCAACACACCTAAACTTCGTTAAATGCGGAAATAGCCTCACGAAAATATCATGCCCTGGTGGGGGCATGAACTCTCGACCCTTGGGTGTAAGGCAGAGTAGTAGTGCAGACACCTTACCAGTTAGACCAATAGAGATATCCCACTTGGCCTGTTCGGCTCAGGGTATTTCCGCATCCGATCTGTTTAGGCTAGCCTATTTTCACTGACTTTACACTACTTCACCTTCCGGGAAGCGAAAGCTCCGAACAGAGAGGAACAAGCTTGAGCCGAATCGACCGAGTCCGTCAGAGAGATGAACGGGAATGGTGAGTCAACTTCACTGAGCGGTGCATACACGCACCTTCTAACTGCCCAGTTGGCAACTCGCTTGGGCGGCTGGCAACTTCCACAACCCAACCCAAGCGCGTCTCACATACACTCCCTGGTCTCTCCTCTCCCCTTCCTTGTCCTGTAGGAATCGGTTTTTACACCATACCCGAAAGAGGATGTTATGCCCGGTCCAAATTGGAACGCGAGATATTCTGAGTGCAATGATTAACTCTCTAACTGGAGAAGTATACCTTTAACTTTAATAAAGAGACAACACGGCAGGAGAATAAGTACACAGGCGACAAGTTAACATGGGTTTTATTCACTTTACACCTGGTTCATGGAGGAGCAATATATTTAATCCTGGAACACTGAGATCATCAAAATGGCAACAATGGTAAATAGAGCATACAATAATAATAGGATTAGCAATTATAAGGCAAGAGTCGAACAATGGGTCCGGACTCAATTTAACAATAACTCCTCGGATACAATTATAGAGTATCCAAAATAGTGGAGGCTTACCTCCCACTCAACTAGATCTCAAGTAAGACCTCAGCAAGGTAACAAGAGTGCAGTAATGGCAGATGTCGTCTGGATCATACTATGATATCCCCGGCAATAGTGACGTTAACTGACTCTAAAGCAACAATGACCAAGTGGTCATCAACAATAAGGTGGGCTCTGAAAGGCTCACAAATAAACTGAATTCTACAGGTGTGCTAGATCTCACCTGGCAAGATTATTTATTCTAAGACTACTGGTGTGGGCAACTAGCAAGATGCGGAAGGCTGATACAACAATCGTCGGGAGCTGAGATAGAGTGAGATCTATTCGAGTTATGAACCTGACAGAATGTTAAGTGAATGAGGCTAGAAGTTATACAAGGGAACAAGGTTACGTGTAAATATGTGTGTATGTCATATGCTGTGGGTCTTGTATAGGCACGCCCCCTCTGACGGGCTATGGGAGACCAATAACCTGGGAATGTGCGTATATAAGGATCCCCTGATAGTTATGTCTAATGTGTCCCGGCAAGTGGGCAGATTAACGTCAATTTAAGTAGAGAGAGGAAAGCCCTCTCGCGAGACGTTATTTAGTGAGAACCCCTGAAGATAACTTCAACCACTACCCTGAGAACAACTCTATACCTATAAACCGTAGTAAGGCACTTAAAGGAGAGCGGGAGTGAAGAGGTGCCGTAGATCGAGGGAGAATCCAGTGGTCCAGGAGGGTGGCTGGGCGTGGTACTTCCGGATGTTGGTCCGGGATTAGGCTGCACTCCTACATCCTTACAGCTCCTTGTCCCTCTGCGCCTACCACGGGAGACACCCGGGTTCCTCTTGCACTCCGCGTGAGCAGGGACTTACTAAGAGTATGCCGGAGTTCTGCTACAGGGTTTGGTGGGGGGTTATGGCGACTAGCATAATGGTCTGTATAGAGTTGCAAGCAGTCTATCCAGTGACACTATGGTTAGTCTAAGGTTTGGGACAATTAAATTACTCCCTTGCAATCTCCTCTGGAACCAAAAGACTAATACAGTAAATAGAGGCCAGTGAAGGTGGGGCCCAAAGTGGGTTGCACAATCTAGTCCTCTTCCTGAAGGGGGGAACCCGACCTGGTCGTCTCTAAGTACTGTACTATCCTTATAATCCCTGGAAAGGAACAAGACAGGAATCCTTATTTACTTGGTCTATGCACAGCATCGAAGGCCAGGAAGGTGGGGCCCAAAGTGGGTTGCACAAGCTAGTCCTCTTCCTGAAGGGGGGAACCCGACCTGGTCGTCTCCAATCACTGCACACAGCTTCAAGTGTGAACACCAGCTATTCTGGCTGCTTTTACCTAGGTAAAAAGATACCAAAGGCAAGCTTAGTTACTGATGTCCAGACTGGCTGAGTACTTGTGAATATTCTTGCCCAGACTTAAGGCGCCCGGCTTGAGAGGATCAAAGGCGCTGGGGTGGTGTCCGCACGTGGTGGTTAGGTCCTTGTAGTCCTGGGAGTGGTGCGCCTGGACTTTTGGCTGGCCCTTGTAGATGTAGCTGGAGGAAGATTCCTCAGGGCAGATCTGTACACATTATGGGGTGATGGCTTCCTGGTGGGAGAGGAAGCGGATGAGTTTCTTACAATGGATGATGACTGATTCTGGGGGTTAAGACTTATTGTTGGCTGGAATGATAGGCAAGTTTTGGTTTATGAGTGACTTTAACCCGGGACAATGGTTTAGATTGAATGGATGCAAGAGCTTTAGGTTCCTTGATAGGGGATATGAAAGGTAATCTGGGGAAGAGAGGTTTTGGTTCTGAAAGAGCTTTAGGTTCTTTGATAGGGGATATGAAAGGTAATTTAGGTAACAACCTGGTACCACCTGTGGTTGTGTAGCTAGGTTGAGGAGTTACTGGGCTGGTTGAGGGGGGTTTGTAATAGTTACCCCTGCGATGGTCATTTTCTTTGGCTCTGGTGATTAAAGAAAATGACTCGGCGTCGGTGACTGGTGTGGTCCACTCGGGACGGACGTCTCCCACTCGTTCCACCGTTATCTTGGCGATACGGGCAGGGGCAGGGTTGTCGTGGGTCTGGATGGCAGGGGGGAGGCTGTCCGAAGGCTTAGTTGGTTCTGTCGCCTGGCTGTGACAAGCTGGAGATGCGGTAACCCGTTCCTAGACCGCATCTCAGAGGATTTATGGAGCTCCGATCTTACTCTCAACCATCTGAACAATTTTACCAACACACCTAAACTTCGTTAAATGCGGAAATAGCCTCACGAAAATATCATGCCCTGGTGGGGGCACGAACTCTCGTGTGAGGCAGACACCTTACCAGTTAGACCAATAGAGCTATCCCACTTGGCTTGTTCGGCTCAGGGTATTTCCGCATCCGATCTGTTTAGGCTAGCCTATTTTCACTGACTTTACAATCCAGCCCTTCTTCACCTGCCCCATCCGCCGAAGATAATCTCTCCTCCTATGATACAGTCGGGCTAAAACACCCACCTGCACACAACATTCGTCAATCGGTCCCTGTTCTTTTCGTCTCCGATCAATCATCCGTGTTCGCTCCAACCTTGAAGATGGCAAGCAATACTCCCGTAATTCCAGCACCCTCATCCATCAAAACCAAGTCAACAAAAAGGGTTCCCTGGCTCCCACAAGGATTAGAAAACCAACACCTCAACCAAAACTAAGCCTGCAACAACCCGCATTCCCAGAAGTGGTCCTTACATCAAGAAGATCATAGGGACCCAAACAAATGACGTAACTAAGAATATTAAGTCCCTACATCAACTAGAAGCAGCCCTCGGGACATATACAGAGATACCTTGCATAACTCTTTATGCTAACCTGAGCAAACCAGCAGATGGAAGCTCAATGACATGGTGGGAATATCTCGGTAAATGGAAATTTCTTTCCACCAAGAAAATGCCTGGTGTGACCAGCTCCAACCACGAGGTCGTGGCTTTGATGGGGAAGAAGGAAGTGAAATAACAGAAAAGCAAATTCACCACTACAGCCAACATACCGAGATCCCCACCCCTACCTCCATCATCTCCACCACCATCACCAACACCACCACCACAGACACCATACCGAGACCTCCACCACCACCACCACCATCTCCACCAACAATGTTGCCACACCGCCACACCAGCCAAACTTACCAAGTGACATAGCAGAGAAACAGTTACCCAATCATTCACCACCACTAAGCCGTTTTCTCTCTCATATCCTACATCAAAGAAAACGACCAAGGCAGGCCAAGGGCAGACAATTATATATACCTCCAGAGAGAAAGTAAAACATGTGATCAGTTCTCGCCGATATTACACTTCTCCTGCAACATTCCAAACCTATAAACTTGCAACCACTGTCCACTCCATCTACCTGTACCTGTAAAACACATAAGCAGCCCCATACCAAACCAGAAGACAAATGTAACTATATCACCCCACCCCAGAGTTAAAAAGGACACAACCACCCCCAGCCAACACGAGTTACTACCAACGAGATGACACGCCCTCCAACACCAGGGAAAACCTTATCCATCAACATAACCAATTCTAAAGTCCAACAGAAGAAGAGAAATCAATCAAGAAATGGCACTATAAGTAAGTAAGTATATCACCCCTCTCCAAGCCACAAGGAACTAACCGCCCTACAACATCCTACCCCTAGGCGCCTTTCTGATGCTCAACCACATCACCCCCGAGGCCCTGAGAAACGGTATGACTATGACGGAAGATTTTGGGATCGACATCTCAATCTAGAGCTGTTCTTGACACCCCAGGTAAAAGGACAGATTCAAAGGCTGAGGGCACAGTTGAAGAGTTGTTCAGTTGATTGCAAGGCGTAGACACAATTACGAGACTATAGCCACCCACGGATAATAATTATTTTGAGTGGGTATCAACAAGTTGTTTTATTAGAGCCTTCCAGGTGAAGTAATCTAATATTCTCGGCCTACCTCAACCCCGGTGCTATTGTGGATATAAGCAGACAGTCAGGTACTAGCAAGCTTTATCCAGGATAGACCAAACTGCAAGTAATTCATCAAAGTATTTATAAAGACCAGAGTTGTCAGGAGTTACTCCTACGTTAGCTCGATTCTATTGTTGCCACGGCTTGTGCTAGCAAAGACCCTAGAGAAAGGAAGACAGACCTGTCTTATGGGCGGCCCAGTCGGCATGGGTCAGACTAGCCACCTAGCGGCTGATAGGAATAAACACTGCAGTTGGCGGCCTCATTCAAGCTGGAGAGGTGTGTGTTTCTCGTACACATGGATATTGATGGCTTATTATTGTTGCCACGATGGGGATTACAGGATGTTCAGCTATAAACTGCTGCAATAATTCAAAATAGAATAGAGACCTGTCTTTTTTCCGCTTTCCAAAGGATCCTAAAAGGTGAGTTTTGTAGCTAGGAAATGCATAATTTTGTACTATCAAATCATAATGTATCTGATGTCTGTGACACTGATAGTGTACCAGTCTTCAGGTTTATTAACTAACAGCAATTATGCGTCAGCCTCATGTTTTAATGGCACACTATAATCATCATTAGGCCTATTGACAAAAATATATATGAAAACTGAAGGCTATTTGCTGCCGTCCATAAGAGTTCAGAGTGAATACGATTTTCAGCCACATTTCCAAGATCACTTGCTGGGGTACTGTTAATACGTAAAATATATTAACAAGGATTCTCTATACTAGGTATTAACAATTACTAAAGGTATTTTCGATCTCACTATTGTGTGCCACATAATTATAAACGCAGTTTAGTCATAAAAACGCATTACATCAAGGTGTGACGACTATAGGCTATGATGTTAGAGGAAATGGTGATTATAATAATTATAGAACACTGGTGGTAATGGTGATACTGTGTTAGGCTAATTATATTAGTGATTAATGGTACAAATAATGATGGTAACTGGTGCTATAATATGTTATTTTAAGGCTTAATATATTTTACAATTAAATGTCCATAAATATGAGGTAATATGTTATAGATGATAGCTAGCATACAAATATATAACATATCTATCTATCTATCTATCTATTGCCTGACGCCGTGATCCCCGAAGGGGTGGCCACGAACGAACCGCCCCCATGCACCTCTGTCCCCAGTCAGTCGACGCCCCTCCCCCCAACCAGCACCACCTTCGTTCATGTACTTCCTCACTCCATCCTTCCACCTCATATTCGGTCTACCTCTCCCCCTCTGTCCCTCCACCTCGCTCTCATACACCCTCTTAGTCATTCTCTCGCTTTCCATACGTTCCATATGGCCGAACCATCTCAAGTTGTTCCTTTTCACACTTTCCAGCACATCTACCTCCACACCACACCTCCTTCTTACTTCCTCATTAGTCTGTCTATCCCTCCATGTAACTCCGCACGCCTTAAGTAATTCATTTCCACTGCTCTCACTCTTGGTCTGAGTCTCTCAACCAACGTCCATGCTTCGCTTCCGTAAGTCAGTGTCGGGATTACCACACTGTCATGCAAGGACTTCTTCACTTCCATACTGACCACCCTATTTCTTGTTACTGCTTTTAGCGTTCCTACAACCCTCTTCCCCTGTTGTACCCTCTCCCGCACCTCTTCATCCATAGTCCCATCTTTACTCAACACACTGCCCAGATACTTAAAAGAGTTGACGATCTCCATAGCCTGACCGTTCAGCTTCACCTCACACTCTGTGACTTCACCCAACATATACACTAAGAAAATATTTTAATTCTCAACATTTCATATTGGAGAGAGAGAGAGAGAAAGAGAGTGTGGGAGGGGTTGACACCTCAGTAGGGACTTTAATCCTAGGGGAGGGTATATTTGTCATTAGCAAAGGAATGGAAACACGCACACACATTTGTGTGTGTGTGTGAGGATTTGGTGCAATCATTTCACTCTGTTCACAGCTCTATGATTGTACCATTCCTGTCTGACATGACAAATCTGGTTGGACCGAATGTGAATTCCAGGTTGACCATATGTGTTGTAAATACTCTGTCACACCTTTCACTCTGCAGAAATTGCTTGTTTAAAATTGCACAAGTGTATTGCAGAATAGCAATATACTGGAAAATTCACAAACTAAATAATAGTTATCGAGCTTCCCAAATGAAAAAACAAAGCAGGAAATCTTTAATTTTGAAACATGTGTAGTGCTAACAGGTTCACATCAGGCCTAAGATGCTCGGGGAATAAGTGTGGTAATATACAGCCCATTTACTCCAGCCCTGTTTTAGTTACAGAGATTAGAAGTAATACTTTCTGGCCTAACTATAATGAACAGGGTATAGTAGTAGTAGCAGTTGTAGTGGTGGTGGTGTATTCACAAACAATGTTACATAGTCATAAGAATGGCTTTATAGGTGATGATGGAGTATTAGGCTACAGTATATAATCACAATGTTCTGTAGTGTTAAGAAAAAATATACAAGGTGGTGGTGGTGGTCTACTGTACTGCAGGCTATTACATATTCACTATGTTCTGTAGTCTATATACTATACTGTAAACTCTATATACTTGTGTTTCTTTTTCATGAATATGTACATATATAAGATGTGATCTGCAATACAGCTGTAAACAATGAAGTAGCCTACAACTGTATAATTTTATTCTTGGTGTAAATTTAGTTTTCTTAATTATTTCCTTTCTGTTTATCTTATTATGTATTCAAAATCGCTTATAAATGTTTATACACAAGTGATATTATTATACTGATATTATCTTCAGCATAAAGAGTAATGTGTATGGTTATTGAGCTGAAGTGTACGCCAGCAAGAGTAGTGTTTCCTATTGGCCGCTAGAGGTGCTACCGTCGCGGCGAGCCCGGGTAATAAAAAAAATTAACGCTGAGTGCCCCATCCTATTAGTATTTACTATCCTTGGTGCTAGGTAACATAGTATTTAAGGTCTCAAACCCAAGTACTCGAGTTAAACTGTGCTAACCCAGTCACGTCAGGACAACCCCACGGCCAGCAGATCTACCCAAGATTGGATTACTAATTCTACACCCATTGGATTAATTATTCTACACATCGAAAGTGAAGTTATTATACCGTAAAAGTTATAGAAGATCTAATTGTGAAAAGAAAATATACTTGGCGTATTATCAGAGAGAAAGATACAAAGATCAAAAGTGAAAGTAATTAAAATATATCCACTGCGTATATGATAAGAAGTATTCTAGAAACATCGGATACTACGCACCTATGCAAAAAGCGAGAGAAAGGAAGTTCTAGTGAAACCCAAAGAAATCAGGGAAGTACTGATAATAATTCTGTTAAAGTTAAATAATAAATAAATACAAGTTAACTTATGCGTAAGTACCACAGTGATTTAACATCAGAGAAATAATTACGTTTAGCTCCCAAATTCCAGAACAACTCTACGCAGGTAAATACCAAAAGTTCACATATATAATTACTATATAACCTTTCTAAGCACAAGTGTAAATCCTCGATTGAAAGGAGTGCTATTCTTATCTCTGAAAGAAATACAGGACAAGTGTACTCTTTCAGTTAGAAAGCGGTCCCTGATACTTACTTAGATATTACATAGAATAATCCAGTCTTGCGAGTCAGACGTAGTGGAGCCTCGTTCGTGCACTTTAATTGTTTTGTTCTTGACCATTGTTGTTCTAGTTTTTACGTATGCGATATTCTTGTGCAAATAAACGGATATGAATACACGTCTTGTGATAATTATCCTCTATTGTCTTTCAGTGTCTGTGGGAAAACAATAAAACTTCTCCAGTTAGGAAGAGCCCACTTGATCAAAACCAATTAAACCCCAGTAAAAAAACCTGGCATAACATTAACACTGACTAAATAGTCAACTTACAAGAATACATGATCTTTTACTATCTCTCTAGTCCAAATAGTCATTGATAGTAGAACGCTTGAGGTCGTCAAGGGCCAGTGACATCTTTATCACAGGTAAGCAGTTCAAAGAATCAGAGAAACCTAATAGATTCTCTGAGTCAAGTCCAGCGGAAGGTTAGAGTAGCAGTGGCTATAGCTAATTTTCCGGCGGACTTGAGGTAGGATGTGTTAACACCTCTCAGGTTATCCTTATGAGCATTGATTCCTGGAAATTTCTATTTCCAGATAGCAACACTTCAGTAGCAGTACCGGCGGCAGTTGGGTGAGCCAATTACGGCACAGGGGGGGGTCCTAACTCCATCATGCCTCGGTTTGACTTATGCGCTACTCCTACCTGCATGCTCTCTATTACCAGTTTTTGCCTCGATCGTTCACGAGGATTATGGGTGTCGAAACGCTGTGCCGGGTGCTCAGAACTAAGAGCGGCGCTATTCGACAAGAGAGACCTTTCATGCCTTGCGGCTTTAAAAGAGATCAAAAAACTTATTTAACGGGTACGCAAAGGACGTAGCCCATAAAGCATTAAACTGTGACGATGAGACCCTATGGGATCATCTAGTAATAAAATCTCCTTTAGTAAAATCAACTCCGGCCAAGTCAACTAAACTAAAATTGAAAACTAGTCTTATCTAAAGCACTGGTGAGTAGTAATAGTAGCGACAGTGAGAGTGCCGAGGAGACCCCCCCCTCCCCCTGACCGGTCAAAGAGAAGACGGTCCCCCTCCCCGAGTACTAAGTCCCGGTCGAGATCACGCCCGGCATCGCCAGACGCCCAGCCTAGATCGATACCCAGTCGGATTCCAAGGATTGATGGAAGGTAAGGGTGGTTCAACGAGTATCTCAAACAAAGCTCACTAAAAGTTGATTTGCCTTGCCTCAAGGAGGAACGATTAGCTTCACCTTACACAGCCACAGGGCAGGACCGTGGTACAGCGGCCGTCGGACTTGGCTAGAAACTCCCGAGTGGGGCTATTTTAAATCAAGCCGGTAAGTAGGCTTATAATTTATCACAAGGCAAGGCGGGGAGACGGCTCAAAGTTTTAACTTAAAAGTCAAGCTGGCGAGACGGCTCAGACTTCTATCCTACCCTAAAGTAAAGCCGGTGAGACGGCTCAACATTTTATCTTATTTTTCGATATCTATCATAGTTCAACTTTACGACATTTAGGATAAATGGTACGAAGTAGGATGTGTACAGTTGAAGGTTAAGGACATAAGTCTTTAAACAAGGGTTCAAATTGTACATTAATTATGTTTGCCAGGTAGCAAGGATGTTCTTAGAAACCAATTTCATTGTATCTAATAATTATATTCCTTACACAGGTACCCGGAAGTCTCCAGGTCCAGTTCTACCAGCTGGAAAGGTTCACGTTCACTACCTCGCACGCCCCCCTAACTACGTTTAAGGCAATCCCATGGGTGACAGTACTATCATTAGATATAACTCGGATTGCATAATCCCTGATAGACCCTTCTCGGCGGACAACCGGGCACTTAAGACCCGTGACAGCACTCTGAATTCTAAATTCTACGGTTGTAATAGACCAGTGGTTCTTAACCTTTTTAGCACTGTGCCCCCCTTTGGTCAGGACTGTATTCATGATGTCCCCCCCCCCCCCTGCTTCTGGTGCCTAGTACACTATTTTTGTTTTATCCATTCCATATGGATGCTTAAGATGCAAGATACAGTAAAAAGGGCGAACAAATAACCAATCTGCATGCAAGCATTAAAACTGATTAATGGGTTTTATGTCAACATTACATGTGGTGGCTCGGAATGACGGTTGTGAATTTTTCCTATCAAAGTTTCTTATTTATATATATCTTTTCGATTACTCTCTATGCATTTGAATGGCCTAGCCCTATTTTGAACTTTGATTACCCCACGCCCCCCTCTAGCATTGTCAAATGCCCCCCTAGGGGGGCACGCCCCCCAAGTTAAGAACCACTGTAATAGACGCTATCCTTCGCCGGTAATATGACCGGCAGACTAGTTTTTTTTTTCCTACCCCTCGTCAACTCGAGACGGCGGGGTCTAGTAACTAAGTTCTTGTCTAACTTCTCAGACATTTAGGCACCAATTTTGTGAACAGACGGCATGACCAACGAACCTATCACTCCTTTTTTCCGGCCACCAGACTCCTCGGGAGTTCCATTATTTAAGAGGTCACGTTCCGACAGGGGCGTTCGCTCATATTTGGCGGGGTTAAAAAAGTAACATCCTAAACTTCGTGAGGCAGGCTGATGACTCAGGTCACGGGCACAGGTTTAGCGACTCAGTGTCCTCTAGCTTCAGTTTCTTCCCTTCCTCTGTGGATGGATATGAAACAAGGAAGGTTACATAGACATGGTTGGGAAAATTTAGACTGGATAAAATGTGGGTCCTATTACCCAAAATAAACTCTAGGGAGGTGGCCCGCCGGAGTTCACTATCTCCCGGCCGACACCACGTAAGAATGGGCGAGCTACATCGCATCTATCCCCAGGTTTCGAATGAAAACTCTTTTTGGAGAGTAGTACAGACGATCAACTGAGGCATTAACCAGACTTTCCTAAACCAAGATGTCTCCCCATAATTGACCTACATACGCCGCGTGTTGAGGAATAATAACTCATAACGCCGGGTCGGATTACCCGAGGAATTTTCGCTTTAAGGCTAAATTTCGGGTTCATATTACAGAATTGATACAGCACTGCATAAGCCGTAAAAAAAAAAAAACGAACGAGCGGTCAAGTGAGGTGACTACTATCTATTTCCAGCTCACGCGCCAAAATAGTACAAGTGCCAGTCGGGACTACTTTAATCTTAACGAATTTTTACGCTACATAGGGCTCGTTCCCCAGTGGTAGACGATGAGCTGGTGCGGTCTACAAATTGTCTATCTTACCGGCGGATATGAATTTATACCCTTGGGTATTCTGGAAGTACATTCAGGAAAAGTTAACAAGAAGAGTGGAGGGCATGAAGGGATGGTCTGAGCATTGGTTAATGCCTTTTCATCCCAAAAAATGCAAGTACTGTACATGCGGATTGGGACAAGCAAGATAGACAAGGTAGGATACAGTATGTATGAAGCGATGGAGGAAGTGAATGCAGAAAAGGATATAGGAGTAGTGATAGACAATAAGTTAAATTTCTCATAACATTTAGCGGAAAAGATAAACAAAGCCAATAGAATTGTAGGGCTGATAAGGAGGACATTTGTGTCACTTGACGAAGAAATCTTCAGGAATCTCTATACAGCGCTGGTTAGGCCGCACCTGGAATATGCGAACCAGGTGTGGGCTCCATATATGGTAAAGGATATAGAAGCAGTGGAGAAAGTGCAGAGGAGAGCTAGCAAGCTGGTACCAACGTTGAAGAACGCGGGCTATGAGCAGAGGTTGAGGACACTGGGGCTTCCGACACTGGCATATAGGAGAAAGAGAGGGGATATGATAGAGACTTTTAAGATAGTGTCAGGAAAGTACGATGAGGATGTGTGTGAAGGTATCTTCTTGATGCGGGAGGGAACAAGAACGAGAGGACACTCTAAGAAAATTTACAAAGAAAGAAATAGGCTTGAGAAGGCAAAGAACTCATTTTGTGATAGAGTGGTAAATGAGTGGAACGCACTGCCCCAGTATGTATTCGATTCCGAATCAATAAGGGAGTTTGAAAGTAATCTTGATAAAGCATGGGGAAGACAAGATTTGAAGTTTGATTATAAAGCAAAAATACAGAATAGTAAAAATGTTGCGTCTGCTACCACCGCCGCCAACACCGTGAACGACCGGAGCAGTGCAAGTACTGGTACTGAGCTGGATACACAGGCCTAGTTTGCCTTTTTCCAGAGGATCTATTGTAAGAAACTGTAAGAAGATATCAGGCATATCGTCAATGATGGAGGGGCCACTAATAAATTATAGGTTTGATTCCCGGAGGGAAGAAAGTAAACCTAATATTTAGTAGGGTCCCCGTAATCATTGACGATGTAGGGCCCTCCCATCCATCCCCTTCCCATTCGCTTGATGTCTTGAGGTTAATCTTAATATGTCAATGAAGAAAGTATGGCGGCTTGGGGAGCAGCGTCAAGGAAGTTCTTACAAGAAATCCACGAGATGGAAAGCTGTAGTATAACAATTATTAACCCGTAAACGGCTGCAAAGCTCATAAGAGGTTTTACTGGGCGACAGCGGAAAAGCTCTTAAGAGGGAGGCTTAAAAAAAACATTTAAACAGCCCCAGTAGCACTAAACATTTTTTTTTTTTTTTTTTCCTATACTGTACGTCATATCACTCCTCCACATCCCCTCCTTCCTCCCTTTCCCCTCCCCCTTCAATTATCACCTATTTTCCCTGTTATTCCCTAATTCGTTGGTATATTTTTGTGCTAACATAGCAAACTGTGTGGAGGATGTGCTTACATGCCTAGCGGGTGTGTTACATAACCGAGTGTGTGTATGAGTAGGCTCAGTGTGGCTTGAGGTCTCGTGGAGGGAGGAGTTGCCTCAAGTTTCTCCATAATTCATGAATGGGCTGGTTCATCTATATTCGCGATTTTGACCAGAAAAATGATATTTTCACTTGTTTTATTGTTGTTACAGGTTACTATCTTCATAGTGAAGGTAAAATAGGCTCATATGAATAAGTAATAACGATATTTATCGTAAAATGACGATTATAGGCCTGAATGGAGCCAATATGCTCGCCCATGGGGAGCTAGTTCAATACCCCCCCCCCTCGCCGTTTTCGGGTTAAGTAAAGTTTTACTTTTTATTTTTTACGAAAGTTTTTCGTAGCGGGTACCCAATCATAAGACGATTCCATAAGGGAATAAGCGTTACCCTTATGACGGATACTCCGTTCTTCCCCGCGGCGGTAGATTCAAACTGGCTACCGCGGGCGCTTGAATGGAGGCTATTACATTAATAGGCATATCGTCAATGATTACGGGGCCCCTACTAAATATTAGGTTTTCTTTCTTCCCTCTGGGAATCAAACCTATAGTCTGGTAAATATAAAGGAGACAACAAATTATCAAGAATGAGTGTCCTTCAGCTGAATATGTACCTTGTATGGCTCATTCCCTCAACTTGGTGGGCAAGTGCGCAGTAAAAAGTTGTTCTGCTGCTGTGACATTGAGCTGATACAAAAGATCTACACCTTTTTTGCGGCATCTACGTACATATCGCTGGAGGAGGCACTGTGAAATGCTAGAAAGTCACAAAGGTGAAAAGTTAAAGGTTGAAAAAAAATTGTCAGACACTCGTTGGTCAGCACGGGCTGATGCTGTAGCTGCTCTCTGTAAAGCATACAAAGAAAACCTTAATGTCCTAGAAGAATTTTCGTCGGATGGCAATCAGCCAGCTGAAACTAGAGCTCAAGCTAGTGGTCTCGTCAAAGCTATATGGAAGAGGTTGAAACAGCTACTGTATCTTGCTTGAAGTATGGCAAACCATCTTAGAAAGGTTTCAGAGCACAAATGTGCAGTTGCAAAAATCGGGTCTCTCTCTTAATACAGCTGTACAAGTACTTGAGTCTCTTGTACACTTTGTTGAAGATTTGAGGTCCCAGTTTGATAATTTTGAAGAGAAAGGTATGGCAAAGTGTGGTATGACTGGCAGCGCTGTATACAAGGACATTAAACGTACTAAGAAACGCAAACATCATGATTATGAACTAGTCTCAGCTGAGGATGCCACTCTGACAGGAAAAGATAAATTTAGAGTAATGGCTTTTATTCCCATCATTGACAAACATTGTGCTGCCTTGAAGCAACGCCTTGAAGCTTACAGTGCCCTTCGAGAAAGATTTGGATTTTTATCTGACATGCCAAGCAAAACTATTGATGAACTGAACAAGATGAGAATGGTGAGAGGGGTCAAACTGCAAGATAGGATACTTGGTAAAGAGCTGAGGAGACATTTAGGTATCAAGAGTATCAGTGAAAAGATGTGTACTAGCAGGCTAAGGAAGTTTGGACATGTGGAGAGGATGGATGAACTATGTTGGGTGAAAAGATGCAAGTATGTGAACTTGGAGGAAGCAGCACCAAGGGGCAGACCAAGAAAGATGTGGGATCAGACCTTACAGTCTGATTTTAAATTTTAAAAACCTGACTAGTGAGGCAGCCTGGAGCTCCGTCATCAAGATGCAAGACCAGAACTGCACTTCGTGTAGAGCACTCAGTTTTTCAATTTATGTATGTATATAAATACTTGCAGATAAATAAAATACAAATTGGTATAGCAAACATCAATATATATTTCTTTATATGAATTTTTTATTCAGTCAGATTATACAGTAATTCACTTTATTTATAGGGACTATGGTAACAACTAAAATACATTTAATATCAATTCTGTAACATTTCTGGGTACAGTTTATATGACTTACAATTGTACTGCTACATTTTAATCAATTTTATTTACAAGAGGAATGTCTAGTGCTCAGCAAGCAATACCGTATATTTGTATAGCTACACACAGTTATGCGATTTGACAGATGCCAAAAAGGTATGCGAAGAAATTCATAGCTCATCTACAATATATTCCACAACTGTCATCTTGTTTAAAATTATATTCAAGTGAAGATATACAACTGTAAATTCTGGAGAGATACAAGGCTCAGAATCCCTTACAGGCTCTCAGAGAGAGAGAGAGAGAGAGAGAGAGAGAGAGAGAGAGAGAGAGAGTGAGAGAGTGAGTAAAACAAATATATAAGAAACTGTTAGAGAAAATACGAAATATATAGTGAAGAGAGATAGGAGAGAAGAGGAAATGCAAGAGAAAAAAAGAGAGTGAGGAGAGGAGAGGATGAGAGAGGTGTAGGTAGGTTGGACAGAGTAACCCGATACTTTCATTTTGTGTTGCTAAGCACTTGTAAGGATCTTCTTCCTACCTACCAAACTCTCACTCACACTGTACTCCTAAAACAGATATTCACTAAAAGTTATTAAAAGGTGCCCAACTCTCCCAAATATACCTGGAGTGAGTGGGTTCGAATCATGGTCAGGATACTCCTCTCGCAACCTGTCCAACATTATCATTAGAAAGTTATTAAAAGTCCAAGAGTGTAAATAAAGCTCTCTCTCTCTCCTACATTAGGCCTGATGCTAGCATACCAGCACCACCACAAGTCACCTGATGAGGATGATACCTGACCCTCATAATCTTGGCTGCTGGACGCCGTGTCCGACCCTACAGTAATAGGGCGGCCGGCCAACTTCTATTTTATTCTGGTTATCATTATTAGACAATTTCAAACAGCTTGGGAAGTATCTGTGGGAGTCAGAGGGCTGAATGAGATAGCTTTTATCCCTTTGATTCATGATGTCTTTCCTAAGCTGAATACATTTGCTGTGTATTAGCCAGAATATAATAAAAATTAACATGATATAAATGATGCGATCATATTGTGGGGATCCAGGATCCTATAGTAAAAGGAGGCCCGCCAACTGATATCTTATATGTTCACTTCAGTTTGTTGGGGGAGCCTGCAAAAGTTTGTTCCAGGGCAGTATGATCGGCAGGAGTCGTGAAAGAAGGGTTAGGACGACACTGATATTACTAACCACTCCAAACCCATTTTTTCATATCCATAACAAATTGACATTATTGGTACAGGAGAGAAAGAACTATTTCAATCAGCCTACTGGGCCAGGGCCCACATAAGGCTGGTTATTGGTACAGGAAAATCTGGTGTTTACACACTGGCTGTCAAATTAATCCCTTAACTATAAGGTGTTTTCAGAATTAAATAAAAATTGCCTGGTGTGAGCCATGGATTAAAATGCTGCTAATATATTGAAGAAATTACTCTATATTGTATTCAATTCATAAACTATGATAGCTTGGTGTAGTCTGGATTGAATGTGAATTTATGAAATCATATTGAAAGGGAGATTATCATTAATTCAGTCATGCTTTTGTGTACCATACTTACATCAACAATATTTAATTAAAATGGAAATATATCCTTATTCACATAATCATACTACTTGGCTTATTTTTCAACATTTCTGGCTGGCAAGCTTCCAAATTATAACCTTATTATACTGTAAAACTTGCAAAATAACAAACCAAAACAGGGACGACACAATATAAAGGCTAAAGAACTTATCAAAATCGCTATGTGGAAATAACGCTTAAGCAAAATATGTTTTTGAAATAAAAGAACACAAAACCACCACATAGGGTCTAATTGCCAATGCAAATAAAAACCAACCCCCAAACTTTAACAGAATATAGTTACTCCTAGAAAACTGCCAGAAAGAGTGCTGATGTGACCACTTTGACTATAATATATGCGGCACCAAACTGGGGTCAGAGCCATAGCAGATGTCTCAATAAAATACAATTCATAAAACAGATAAAGGGACATTAATTCAACCATAATTTTCATCATTACTATACAAAATTATCACATTATGATTTTTCTCATTTCTGACAGATGAGGACAGTTGAAATTACTTTGAATATTGCCAAAAGTTCAAGTTTAATAACTACAACTATTAGGACATCACTGACACCATACTTATGAAATGCTTAGTCTTTTAAAGTGTATGTACAGTATACTGTATATGTATAGCTAATGCAGAAAACAAATTAAAATAGATGAAACCTGAATGCTTTATGGGGCCTAACTCAAAATTCAAGTCTGAAAAAATGTCCCAATAGACGAACAGGAAATACAAAGCCAAAAACAGTCTCTCTAAACAGGCATGCACCAATATACAAACATACAGAAATTATGACAAATTTCTGTACCAAGACAAAGTTAGAAATTTTAAATTAATAGTAAGAATCTATCTACAGTAAAAATCCTTTAATCCGACGACCGATGATTCGAATCTCCCAATACAGTAGTCCGAATTTTTCAATTCGAGGCCAAATCCGAATTTCAAGAAGTCCCAAAGTCCCCTTTTTGAGGCATTAGTCCACTCAAATGACACATAGTGGAGCACACACATATCATATGTTCATGAATTCACTTTAAAAGTTTACCATTGTCATTGTAGCCTATTACCTACTTCAAAACATTCAGATTAATGGTCAAAGGAAGCTACTGATATAAACGTAAACACCACATCGTCTGCTAGAGAGTTTGTTTTGCTCTTGAACGCATCCTTGGGACGCTCCGATGCGCTACTGGCTTGCACCGCATTTTCTGCAAGCGCATTCAGTCTTGAGCTTGAAAACGCACCTTTGGACGTTCCGATACGCTACTATTTATAGTTCAGTGATCGGAGCGTCCCAAGGGTGCTTTCAAGACAACAAGACAAGGGTGCTTTCAATACAATATAATATAACTGAGCACGTCACAAAAGGAAAATCACAAAAGGAAAATTACAAGAACCTCTCAGGGAAGTGCCGTTGTTAAGGCATTACTTCCCGAACCACATCTGATCTGATCTTCAAGAGCAAGACAAACTCGCTAGTAGACGATGCGGACATATGGTGTTTAAGTTTATATTAGCAGATTCCTTTGACCATTAATCTGAATGTTTTGAAGTAGGTAATAGGCTACAATGACAATGGTAAACTTTTGAAGTCATTTCATGAACATATGATATGTGTGTGTGTCATTTGGGTGGCCTAATGCCTTAATGTTTTCGTCAGGCCATTAATACACAGGTTCATAGGGGTAAAGTCCGATAATCCGAAAAATCCACTAATCCGAACGAGGGCCGGTCCGCTGCCCTTCGGATTAACGGAAGTTTACTGTATCTATCTATTGCCTGACGCCGTGATCCCCGAAGGGGTGGCCACGAACGAACTGCCCCACGTGCCTTCTGCGTGTCATAAGAGGCGACTAAAGAGGTTGGGTCGGTGGGCTTGCGACCCCCACCCGGAAAAAAATCCCTAAGCAAAGAAAAACGAACGAATAGTAAGAATAATTTGCATATACAGTACAGTATATATATATATACAGTATATATGTACAAAACTCTAGATTCTTTCCTATGATCGTGCTGAATAACCGTCACTCTCCTCATATAATAAAAGTACAACATATATTTTTGGGCCATAAGGAATTGTTCATTCTCCGTCATGCTGAATACAGTATAGTACTGTACAGTACTGTATAAAGCCAAATTTATACCATAGTTAACTTTCCGACCAATATTATTATTATTATTTCTTCTTACATTATGAAACAGTTTTGCACTGGTATCAGCAACTAAATTAAAGATATATTAATATACCTGTAGGTAACATAATTTTTGTAACAGTATACTGTATTTCAAAATGATGCCAGATTAGAGTTACAGGAAATGTAATTGTGTAAATGCACCTTAACCCTCCAGACCCGGTTGGGCTCTGAGGCATCCATAAAAAAAAAAAACGTGGAACCCGGAAGGGCTCCGAGGCTCCGGCAGCTTGAAAGCCTGTAAGCTTGTTTTGAAAGCCGTCCGTCCGACGCATGTAAACAACAGCTGGTCGGACCAACGCCGCGCATATCCGACCACAAGAAGGAGAGGCGTCCTTGTTCATGTGTGCCTGTATGTTATTGTTAAGTAGTGAAAAGTAATGTAAAGTGGCTGATATTGCCACAAAGTTATCTCCACGGAAATCGTCATCACAACTGAACCAGTTGACTTAGAGAGCTCTACTCAATGCCATTCTACAGGTACGAAACACATCTACGCTAGGGGATGCGCGGGAATGCGGAAGCAGTCAAAATAACAAAGATACGGTAGCCTAGGCATAGAAGTTTTTCGGCCAAAACCAACGGGTTTCGCTATGGAATACATAGCCGGGTCTGAGGGGTTAAATGAGCTATTCTGAGCAGTGATATTTGTTCACACAAATACTGTTCACACAAATACTGTCTTCGTAGCGCAATGGATAAATGCACTGAATTTCGGTGTGAGCATCCTAGGTTCGAATCTCTGGACTGCCACATGTATTTGTTGATTTCATTAATTGAGTTCAGGAGTAAAGTCGGTTGGTGGAGGTAACAATAATTATTACTGTATTATTATTTATATATTTATTTTTCAAGTGATGGCTAGTACTCCTAATATAGGTATTTACAACCACAAAAATAGTAAAGCTTTTAAAAATATAGTTATGAGTTTGTAAAATAATTGAAATTAAAATGTAAAACTTGCAAACTAAACAAACCAAAATTGGGACAAGGACAATATAAAGTCAAATTAAATTATCAAAATTATCAAAATTATTAATACAGTGATGCAAAAGGTTTCGCTACATTACGGTTCGCGGTGTTACGATTCGCGCGAACATTGAACTATTTTCATGTTTCACACTTCGCTCGAAATCCCGGTGTATCATGGCAAAATTACGAAGCCGCCATTTTGGATGACGGCAGCAGCGTCCTTCCCGTGACGAGAGAACCGTTCAGATTGGCTAGGCTAGGTTTAGCCAGATGGCTATCTGTGTTCTTGATACTTTTCATTTATTTATCTATTTATTTACTTTTTCTGATCAACTAATTTTAATTTTTAACATATTGCAATTCCCTTTAGCGAATGTTTGTGTTAAGTTGTCGACTTTCATAAATGTATTCAATCTTCAATTCTCGATGAGCAAAATTTTCCACCAACATTTCTGGGATATTATGCACTGGTATCTAATGTTAAACTGTAGATTATAGTAATCTAGGTAAAAAAAAAAATTATAAAATTCTTAAGTTGCCAGACTAGAGTTGTAGATCAAATGTGAGGGAAAAAGCTTGGTTTTTTTTTTTTTTTTTTTTTATCTTTCTCTCCTTTTCTCTCTTTCCCTGGCTTGTATCCATTCGGCCCCATTCAGCCAACTGTTTTAAGACGTTTATCCCTATCCAGGTGTCGATTTCTTCCTGGCGAGCGATGATATTATTAAAATAGGAATTCGCACCAAGCCTAAAAAGACTATGTGGCACCAAAAGAAACTTTGTGGAAAAAAAAACATCGGAGTTGTTATGGGGCTGGGCGCAATACAGAGTAGAGGAGAAGATTGGCGAGCGATAGCGAGCCCAGCATTGTATGGAGAAATCAGGCTTTGCCGGAGACATTTTTCTATCGAAAAAATTTACAAATTTAGCTTGCTGTAAAAAAAAAATACATATATGCTGGCTCGCTACCGCTCGCCAGGAAAATATTGACAACTGCATGGGGGTAAACGTCTTAAAACAGTAGGCTGAATGGGGCCGAACGGATACAAGCCAAAGAGAGAGGGAGAGAAAGAGAAAAAAGCAAGGTGGGCTCCCTTAACCTGTACTAGTTGGTACACCCGGGCGGTCCTCATGTTATGCTTATCTAACATCGGGATATTTGAATTGAGTCACTGTAGTTTTCATCAATTACTAGTCCCTCCTTATCAGTTATGACATCTTTAGATTAGCTGCTGAATGACTGGATCATAAAATATATATTAGGGGTCCAAACTACTACTGTATATTTATTAGACTATAGATAATTTTCTACGAACTACAGTACTGTACTATGACTGACTGGATTATATATATAATTATATATAAAAGAAAGAAAAAAATTATATTAAAGGTCCAAACTGCTATACAGTATTCTACCAACTACTGTACCTTACTGCATCCTCCAAACTACACAATGGTTTTAATGTACAGTCGTGCTAATAAGTCATGTCCCACCTGTCATTATGTTTGGCTTGCTCCATGCTGTATTAATGTCTGTCAGATGTTGAATAGGGTGGGTAAGTGTAGGAACATGTTTGTATATTTCACTCGAAATGAAGAAATGAAGCTTAGATATTGCTGATACCAATGATTGACCAAAACATACTTGGTGCCGAGACATCACTTATTAGCGCGACTGTACATGTACCAGGATTGTCAATTATTAGGACTGGCAATAATAAACTGAAAATAGCTAGTAATACCAATGGCAATGATGTGGTGGAGGGTACCAAATATATGTTTAATATAGGGTCATTGAGGCAGTCTAAAATATGGGAATAAGAGTCCCTCTCCACTTCTCCCATTTACCCTTTCAATCAGATCCCAATTTGTGTTAGATTTTAGCTACCTTTTAACAATTATATTCAACTTAGAGGGCTAGTTAAGCTAGCCTGTAACCCTTTCACGTTTTTATGACGCAGAGGTTGCCAGATTAGCAATAAGAAATGGATTTCTCTCACTCCTATAATTACCTCTCCAAAATTAGTTTTCTGCCCACAGCTAACTCAAAGACAACTGCAGAGGTTGAAGTAACTAAACTAAAGGTTTATAAATACTCCTGATGGTAACAAAGGCTTTGAAGTATCCCTAATAGGCTCAAAATTGCGTCATAAGCGTGAAAGGGTTAAGCTGAAACATTTAAGCTGTAGGTAACTAAAATTAAACAAAATTGGAGATACTGGATTTGAATGAAAGGGTTACAATAACATCGTGAAGGTTACAGTTCCTTAAGCTTTAAAACTATCATCCCTTAGATCATACATTCCCTATACCAGCATCATAATTCATATTTATTGTCATATTATTGTTAACATAATATATTAATTCATAAAATGGGAATTATAATATTAATATACGGTAAAATTTATAGAGCAATTACATTCACAAACTGCTTTGATCAATATTGAAGTTTCCCTGGTAATCAAAGTCAGTCTCACACAAGTTTTTTCAATCAGTTTGTTTTGGCAATTGTGGTCTGACAGTTTTTGCAGTTTTAAACACCATACACTCCCTTGATTGACAGGGCTAGGGCGTGCCCTTGTTACAGGGACTTTACTGGATATTTGCCACAAATCGCTAGACCTGAGTACCAAAACTCTTGACATCCACCATGGCATGGGGTGGGATTGAACTGCTGACCAGCAGTCAGACGCACTACCGACCATGCCACGACCAGCGACATGATAGCTTCTAAGTTAAAGTTTATATACTTTCAGTCTCCAGAAATCATCTACTAACAGTCCAAGTGTATATATCAATGCAAAAATACCCAAATATATTGCGAGAAATAACTTGCCCAAATGATAATTGTCGGAAAAAAGCGCTGCTGTGATATCACCATAACCCATTAAGAGATATTTCATTTTCTGATTCATTCTGCTGCCAGTTTACATTACTGAGGTTTGGAAGGAGTTATGGGAAAATAAGTGCTAAAAGTTATTTCAACTAACTCTCTGATAGATCCTTCCAAAGTTAAATATAATCATTGGCAGGTAGCAAAAACAACTAAAATTGGCATCTGATTGACAGGGGCAAAAGATCTTTCCTGTAAATTATTTTTCAACTCTTATGATGAAGTCACAATGTCACACAAGACCCTTTTTACTGCATTTTCCTAAGGACAACTTTTTCCTGGTTACAATTTGAACCGATTGGTACTGGCAAGTAGAAAACACCATTGAAGGTCATATATTTTAGGTGGCTGAAAAAACAAACTCTACAGTATATTAGAAGCAGCTACATCCGAATTGCCGATACAAATTGACGGAAAAGGCGTTCAAGTACTGTAACTCTTCATTTATCCACAGCTCTGCTTAAGGGGGCATGGGCTGTTTTTCTGGTCACCCTTCTTCCTCATGCTTACCCCCAATAGTTTTCATATTTTATGACGTTCGGCTCATTAGTTTGGCGATTTTAATACCTTTTGCTCCATTTCGTTGTCAATTTTAAGGCCTTTCGTGCCATTTAGGTGTCAATTTTTTCCTGGCGAGCGAAAGCGAGCCTGTAATCTTACGAGTAACCGGCTTTCGGCCGGTACATTTTTCTACCGAAAAATTTACAAGTTAATCTAGAAAGGGGATCTGATGGATGTTTTTTTTAAGTTTGATGGAGGTCTAGGGAGGAAACTAAAAAAAAATTATAAATAAATTAAAAAATCTACCAAAAAGTGAAAGGAAAACACATTCAATAATATTTTAGCAGTATAGACTACGCAAGTACTGCACTGTAAAAATTTAGCTTATATAAAAGTATGGACATAAATCTATAGAAACCAGGCATATAATCATAATTTGATAACAGAACCCAAAAATATAATCTCAATATACAATTTAATATTTATAGTGATTGCTAAAAAAAATACAAGTAAAACCCCTCTTTCAGACCTCGTGGATCAGCAATGTACAGCACCTCTTTCCCTCATTTAGACCTCATAGATTGGTAACTTACCTCCTCCCTTCTTTCGGACAATAGGTCGTTCGTATTCTTAAACCATTTCCTAAAAATTGCTGTGAATTTAAACTTAATTCCTTCATAAATGTGTCAGGTTTCACAATACAGTAGGCTACAGTATATTATAATTAGGTTTAAGAATATGGTCTCAAGTCCGAATGCATGAGGTTAAGGTTAAAAGACCTGATATAAATGTGTGAATAATGGCATCTAGTCCAGACACTTACCTGTCTTTTGGACTTTGTCAGAAAGACCGAGGTTAATGCCTGGTCAACCGATATAAACTTTAGAAAGACCTTAAGTTATGAAAGATTGAGGTACTGCACACTTCCAGACAGAGTTTTCCCACAATTAATCCAAAAAAAGCGTAATTTTAATGTACAAGTAATGCTAAACAAAAACAAAAGCGGAAAATTAAAAAAGTAGAGTACAGAGGACAGCTTCCTAAGATCATTGGCTTATCACAGGTTTCTATACTTAAACTTATCTACAATGACTTCAATAACCTACCGTAGTATTATTGATAACACCGTTTACCAAGATAACAGGATGTCTCTATCAAAACAATGGTTGCCTCCTTAATAAACACAGCAGACAATATTATATGGCGTTCAATCAAATGATGACTTCTCTTTATCAATAATACACAACGACTATACTGTATATATAATACTCCTTTTAGTCAAATATGGATTTTTCATTTACTTTAGCTTTCTTGAGTATATAGAGTACTGTATATTCTTTCAACTTGAAAATTATTAACAGATTAATTAAGATAATGTTCAACCCTTTGATTCACAGGGACCTTACTAAGCGGAGTAAATTCCACTGATGGCAATGTTGAAAACAATTATCAGCATTATTTTGAAGGGGATATATATTAACTTTCCTGCCCTTTTCATATACAGTGGCCAAATAAATCATGTGACTCATTCTAGTGTAGGTATGTCATGAAAGCGTATAAGAAGGGGGTCTGTATGTAGAAAAGTGTGTCACAGACTCCCACACCATAATTTAATAGCCTGGCGAGTGATAGGTGTTATCTTATATATCCTACCTCTATAATCATGACTTTTGAGCCAAACTGTACATGAAGGGGTAGCAGGCAGTTCAACCAAAGAGAAAGAGGAGGCACATTCTCAACTGAAAATAAATATCAACATGACAACTAAATGTTAACTTTGTTACCAACAATATTTTTTTTCTGTGAAGGATGTTCACCCTGTAAGTTCAACAAAGTATGGGAAGGCCAAAGCCTAGTTAAATAGTAAGGGAAATATAACATGACTGGATGCCTTCCCTTGATACCACCATCACAGGTATTATAGGAAGATTGCAGATGATATTGTAATTACCTGACTAAAGGCAGGTGTTCTGCCTTCCTATCCATATAGGATATGTGAACCAGTCTTCACTATTGAGAATGTGCCTGTGGTGTACAATCTCTCACTTTCCATTGGCCCCCTGAAGGAACTGTGCGGGGTTTGAACCCTCAACCTTTGCACTGTAAAGCAACTATGTTGATCACTGCACACACAAAATGATTAATATTCATGAGATACAGTATGATATCAATGAATTCTTAATTATATTTTACAGTATTAAAGCTTGTCATACCCTAAAGTGAAATAAATATTTCTATTGGGATTGGCCCAAAATGATCCAAGTAAAATTGACTACTGAGACATAAGTACTGTAATAGCAAACCATTATCAGTGAGCATATTAAGGAGCATCATGTGCTATACATAATACTCACTTCAAATTATCTTGGCAGTATATTCCAGCCTTCTCTTTGCAATTACTCTTCATTGGTTTACTAGATTTTCATCTTCTGGACATAAAATGTCTTCAATATTCAGCTTCAAGAGGCACTCCACACACTGCTGGCAACCAATCATGTTCTTTCATAATCATATTATGAGAGGATTTCCTGCTAAGTTAATTTGAATGGAGCATATATATGGATCAAACCACCATAACCTGCCTGTATGTTAACTGTGTACAGGTATGTATGTATACAGTATACTGCATACAGTATATATATATATATATATATATATATATATATATATATATATATATATATATATATATATATTATATATATATATATATATATAAATAATGTAAACTGACTGACAATATTGAGTGGCAAGGTCTTTGGTTGGTGCAGAATATGAAATAAAGGGTAAACAGAAGCCAAAGAATTATGATTTAATAAAATACTTATTTGGATATACAGTACAGGATTCAAGATCTATGAAGTAATTAAAGAACAGTACTAAGGTGGCATACTTTAATACTGACTTTTGTCTATAGCTATATGTATATTTTAAAGCAAGAAACAGCTTATACCAAATGGACCAATTAAGTCTATAACCCTTCCAATACCATGGAGCCATTTTATTCTTAATCTGGCTTACATTATAATAATAATCTATTCTTGTCATTCAAAAGTGCCAGTTCTTCCAGAGGAATTCAATATTCCTCAAATCCCATTACAACACTGCAATTACTATTTATACACAAACTACAGACGATTATATATAGCATTATAAGACCTCCAGGAATAACGCGGGTAAAAATTATATCAATTAAACCTCCAGTCCCACATGATTGTCCTAAGCTACATAGAATCGTCTAATGATTGCCAGAATAAAAAGAAAATCGAATCCAAGAATATTGAAGGGGTTAAAGCAAGAAACAGCATACTGTATATCAAATGGACCAATTATGTCTATAATGGAAACAGCCAGGCGCAGGCAAACTCCGACTAAATTTGCATAAAATATATCTATTAAGAGGTCGTCCGCCCGCCCCAGCCGTCGCCAATTGAATACAGTATAAAACAAAGACGAAATTACTAACAGCAGAGCCATATACAGGGAGAGTTTGTCACTTGTTTACAGTATAGGCTACATCATGTTGCATACTACACACTGTGTTTGGTGCATACTCCACTCGTTATTAAAGTGTTACACAGTAATGAATATTAACCCTCTAGCAAACCATCTTTTGTGTTGCCTTGAGTGCCATCTGGTGGGCAAAAGACTCACCCATACAATTTTATTGTGAATCAGGCCATGATCTAGGGAACAGGTTTATGATACTCTCTCATACTGCTCAATCTCACCTGGGCTCATCTATGCTTTCTATGGTATTTTTGAGACCCAGAGAGAGAGAGAGAGAGAGAGAGAGAGATAACAAAAACATACATATATAAATAAAGAAAACCCCTACTATATTCAACTTGTTGTCATGGGAAGATAAAGAAAGCGACAGACGAGTTTGTGATCTCCATTTGGAGCTTGAATAAAAATCTTAATAATGAACTACTTAACCCCTTTATTTAGAGAAAAAAATGGGTTAAAGATTGACTAAAAATATCATAATGCCCAGGGCCTTAAGGTTAAGTGAAACATACTGGACACATGAATTTACCAAGATGGCGAAAAGACCCGTGCTGCCATCACTAAAGAGAAAACAATTCTTTTCTGCTAAGCCCAAGGGTGTCAAACTCCCTTGCAATAACTAAATAGTTTGGCAAGAGCTGGATATAACTTTCTTATTAAAACCTATTTGGCTCGGGGTTTAGTTTGGATCATGCCTGAGTTTTCTCAACTTCTACAAGAGGTGAGGATAGAGTTGACTGGGTTCAGCTGGGGTTGGCTTCTTCGGAATATACAATGTTCCCGGAAGTAAGAGAGTAAAGAATGTTAAATAAATACTAACTGTCTGGAATAACAAACTCTTCTGCAAAATCGGTCTGAAACTGAAATCTACTGCTCACTCAATATCTGAAAGCCTATAACTCTACTGCAAAAAGTATATAAGATGATTTACAATGCCAAGGATGTAATAAGGTGCCTGCTAAGTAATGAAGGGATATGGTGACATTACTCTCCCCATAGATGACTCTGGTAAACAAATATCCACAAGCAATTCTATGTTGAGCTTATAAAGGACCTTCGATGAGACTGATCTTCATGGAGCAGAAGTAGACTGTTCGGTAGAAAAGACCACAAGCAATGAGGAAGGCCACTGAAAAATATAATAAACATATTTGTTAACTTAGCAGTAGTGTAAAGCACTATGATTAAAGTAATTCTAATATTATTAAAGTTACTTTACCCTTTCGCGCACAATAACGTGATTTGCCTCATTTCTGGTTCCACAGGCCGTAGCGCGGTTAGCAAAGCACTCGCCTGCAAACCGAGAGGTCAACGGTTCGAGGCTCGGGCCAGCCAGTGTGCGTTATTGGCAGACGACAGTGCTGTTAGTGGACGGCGCGGTATAGCAATCTGTGGAAACTGTCCACTGAAGTTCCTGAAACATCAGGGCACCTACCCTAGCGTCACTTTTAAGGGAATCAATCGTCCACCCCTTACTGTACTTCAATCTTTTTTTTTTTTTTTTTTTCCAATGAGATTTGGCACACAAGTAGAGGTCTATAATATATTGTCACATATCAATTTTCAAGACATTATTTTGGATTAGGACCAAATTATGTGTAAAATAGGCTCTACTGGAAATCTATCTATTTTTAAAAATTTGCCTGTATATTATTGATATTGTACTTAAACAATACAGAGAGGATGATTTAGAGCAGTCTAATTGTATTTTTTTCAAATTTTGGTATAATTTTAGAATTAGACGATTAGGAAATTAGGTTATTTTTTTGTTTAGTATTTATTACAACTTTGACGACATGCTGTGTATGATACAGGGAGAATATAAGAAAAACAAAATTTGGGCCTTATAGTTTTTTTCCTTCTTTCCAATTATATAGGCTATATACAGTACAGTATATAATTTCTGTAAGACGAAAACTTACCAAACCTATTGCGTTTAAATCTCACTAAATTATTTTTTGAGAAAAATGGGTGTAAAGTTGGAGAAGTGTTTACTGTTGATGAACTTGACTTCTAAGATAAATTACGTAGTGAACGCAATGCATATTTAAATTCTAAGGCTTTCTGCATACAGTATATTATAGTGGTGGGCTGGATCTATCAGAGTGAGGGTTGATGTCCTCTACTTCCCATAGCCGTTTTCTGACTGTACCTTTATCTTAATTCTTATTTCTAACTTTTTTCTTGAGAGTGGTGAAGGCAGTGGGGCCATAATGGTGTGCCCCATGGTTCCCTAGTGTCTTACTCTCACAGCCCACTGGCACAAGTTGGCTTTTCTCTCTCTCTGGCGTAGGGATGCGGCGACCCCACCGCCCGCCACTTTGGTGGTGCAATCAGCCTCTGGAGCAGTGGACCAATGGTTCCTATTTCCAGAAAATTCCTGTGCTTGGTATGATTCCAGCCAGAGCCCCACTGGGGTAAATAAAATAGCAAAACAGTGGTGGAACTGCCATCCGGGTGAGGGACTGCTCTGGGTCTGCTCCTTCAGTGTTCATGGTAATAATCCACTTAGTGGAAACGGCACTGTGGAGTGGGTCAGTCGGGGCATGTCTGGGAGCCTGGAGGCAGTTTCTGCCATGGCCATCCCTTTTGGGGTGCTTCCTCTGGATGCGAGGCGTCAGATTTGATGATTGATGATGATGATTATAGTGTATGTAGATATACTGGATTCATACATAATGTATACAGAGATACAGACCCTCCCCCCAAACGGGCCGCGATAATTTGAAAACAGATAGAAATAGACCGATTTCTAAGTGGATTTCAGCAACCAGATTTTTCACACTTACAGGGGGATGTTGTGTAGACTTTAACCCAGCAAGTGCGGCAAGACTTATATAAGTTTTACCGGTGGGCTGCGGGAAGCCTTATATAATCCAAGGCCTAAATTTTTTTTTGTTTAATCAGCCCAGTATAATTTTTTTTTTTTTTTTCCCTTGGCCATGCCAAATATCACTCCTCCACATCCCCTCCTTCCAACCCCCCCCCCCTTCAATTATCACCTATTCTCCCTGTTATTCCCTTATTCTTAGGTATATATTCGTGCTAACATTAGCGAGTTGCTAGCAGGGCGTGGTCATCTGTGTTACCAAGCGTGGGAAAGAGCGAGAGAGAGACTACCACGCAACAGTGTCTCTCCAGCCGTCGTGCCGGCTGGCTGGCAGGCTGCCTCAGCCATATGTTATGTAACTCCCGGCCTCTATCGCCGATTTTGACCATCCAAACGCTGTTTCCACTTGTTTTATTGCTGTAACAGGTTAATACCTTTATAATCAACGTAAAATAGGCGCATATGGATAAGTATTAATGATATTTATGGTACGATGACGATTTGAGTTTAGGAAACAGTCTAAATACCTCCGCACAGGGAGGGGTGGCCAATACCCCACCTATGCAGCGGAGAGGTTAAGGGTGATGACTGATTTTTTTCAAACGAGGCCGAAAATTAACCCTATTTAGGGTGGACGATCCCCTTAACCCCAGTCAAACGGGAATGTTTGTAACTTCTACTACCTGCCTGGCGGGCATATTTACCCTAAACGAGCTTCATTCCATGCTCTTTTTCATGCATAAACAAGAGCCAGAACATAATACAATTATGTATCCGTGAAAGGGCGATAATAGAGCTTTCCAATGATACCTGAATCACCCTTGTACGACCACGGGTTCTCTTGCAACAATGTTGCAACACGAGTGCAAAGACCCTAAATTACGATAATTTCCTTAGTTTTTTCCTTGTCTGGCGAGAAAGTGGGTGTAATGTTGTGGTAGGGACCTCAGTCGCGGAACTCGGTTCGTGCCGAGCGGTCAGAGCCCGCCTATCGTCCTCTCAACGCGTGGACTCTCTCTCAAGAGCCGATAATGTGCTCAACATCCCGCCCGGATATTGTCGGGCCCCGCAGGGGTGGCCATGGTTCTCTCGCCTGACATATGTGGGGCCCCGCGGCCTGAGTGTTAAGCAGGGAGTGCATGGTGGTAAAAACTTCATCACTCTGGGTTACTTAAAAACCTGTGACCATCAGGGGTGTTTAGGAACCTTTAGTTTAGTTATTTCAACCTCTGCAGTTGTTTTTGAGTGAGCTGTGGGCAGAAAACTAATTTTGGAGAGGTCATTATAATGTAAAACTTGCAAAATAAACAAACCAAAACAGGGACGACAATATAAATACAAAAGAACTTATCAAAATCGCTATGTGGAAATAACGCTTTAGTAAAATAACATTTTGAAATATAAGAACACAAAACCACCACATAGGATATAGATCACTAAATGAGTAAGTGAATCTGTTTCCATGCAAATCCATCGCACATTATAGGTTTGAGTCCCGAAGGGAAGAATGAAAACCTAATATTTAGTAGTGGCCCCAAAATCATTGACGAACTGCCTTAAAGTTATGGCTCCATCCAGTCACTCATAGACAACACACAGCTGCAGTCACGACCTACCGAGATCCATCCTTCATCGCGAGGATAGAGTCCACCTGGCCAGGCTGAGATGCGGGCACCATCTAGCTCTTCTGAGCTATAAGAAGAGATTGGATGACTCCGTCGTCGACACCTGCCCAGGATGTAACACAGCACCCCATACCATTAAACACATCATAGAAGACTGCATTTCACACAATCACTTACGCCAACAACACAATCTACACTCCTTGAGAACTTTGTGGGAAAGCCCGACCATGGCCATGGCCTTCCTAAGGGACTCGGGGCTGTTCGGCCAGGCAGCTTAGGGAACGACAACAACAACAACAACAACAAAGTTATAGCCTTTCTTTGAACCCATGATTTGCCATTTCAAATGTCCTGCCTAGGAGCTCAAACAATAGAGATTAACCATATCGTTGTGAGCAAACGCTCAAAACACTCACGAACTCGTCCATGTATGATGTGGATCGAAAAATCGATAAAAAATATTATAAACAAAAAATAAACTTGATCTATCAACACTGCCTCAACTGATATAACAAGCTATAGTACTCAAGTACATCAGATGAATAGGAAGGGGATGGATGGGAGGGCCAGAATCGTCAATGATTCCGGGGCAACTACTAAATATTAGGTTTTTATTCTTCCCTTCAGGACTCAAACCTATAACTTATTAGTGGCCCCTCCATCATTGACAAACTGCCTGAATTCTCAAGTCTGGAGGGGGACATTTATCAGGAATATCAAACAAACCACTAACAAATTAATCAACGCCGAGTAAGACACGCTGTACAGATCGAAGTTTATTAAAAAATATGAAAGTTGGTTACAGATGGCGTTCTCAAAGATCTATCTATCTAGATAGATCTTTGAGAACGCCATCTGTAACCAACTTTCATATTTTTTTTTAAAGTTGGTTACAGATGGCGTTCTCAAAGATACACCCGTAAATAAAACACCAGACCTAAACTTTGACAGAAGCCGTGGTAGAATATGTATACAAATATTTATATCTTTATATCACAAAATGCTTAATTAGTGTTTGTACTGTACATATCTCAAAATAAATGTACTAAAAATAAATTGCATCCTTCTATAGATTTAATCCAATAAGACAAATTGGATAAATGCTTATCTCATCATAATATTCGTAACTTAAACACACATATGTAAGGTAGGGGAAAGGTCTTAGCTGCTGACCCCCCCCCCCCCCCCCGCCCCTTTCCTTTTCTCCCAGACATAATACAAAATTTGCTAGACTAGACCTTCTGCCTTAGCGCAATACAGTGTAGTTGTGGTTTTGATGGAGTCGGGAGAGGATGTCCATGTACCTATCGCGTGACATGTACTTGCCGAAGTTAGGGATGGTTATGAGGTCTGCTGATTACACAGCGTTGGTGGTGGATTCTGAGGAGAAACTGCAGCGTGTAGTCAAAGAGTTTGGTGTGGTTTGTGGAAGGAGGAAACTGAAGGTGAACGTCAATAAAAGTAAAGTAATGGTGTGTAATAGGGGTGATCGTAGGGTGAATCTAGATGTGAGGCTGGATGGGGAAATATTGGAACAAGTATGAGTGTTTTAAATATCTAGGAGGAACAATAACCAGGAGTGGAGGTATGGAAATGGAGGTAAAACAGAGTGTGTGAAGGAAGGAAGGTTTTCGGAGCAATGGGAAGTATGTGGAAGACGAGAAATCTCGGAATGAAAGTAAAAAGTGCAATGTATCAAGGAATTGTTGTCCCAACAGTGATGTATGGGGCTGAGACATGGGCTCTGAAGGAAAAGGAGAGAAGAAAGCTGGATGTAATGGAGATGAGCTGCTTGAGAAGTATGTGTGGAGTTACTCGTAGAGACAGATTGAGGAATGAAGAGATACGTAGGAGAGTGGGGCAGCAGGAACATTTGTCAGCCAGAGTGGACAGAAGGGTGCTGAGCTGGTATGGTCATGTTGAACGAATGGAAAATGAAAGGCTTACAAAGAGAAAATGTGAGTCAGATACAAGGGGAGATAGAAGGGCAGGAAGAGCTGGAAGACCTCCATTGAGATGGAGAGACAGTGTAAGGCAAGCTTTGGATGATAGAGGAATGACTATAGATCAGGCAAGAAAAGTGGTTATAAACAGGAATAAATGGAGAATGCTTGTGAATAGATAAGTGAACACGTGGTCATTTGGGGGAAGGGGTCGGGCGCAAGTTGGACTAGATAATAGTCCATCAGGTGCCTGGCCCGGAGAGACGATTAATATGAAGGGTGCGCCTGGAAGTGTGGTGGGTGGGCTTGTGGTGGTAGGGCTTCGCTGCATGTCTGCCTGCCGAGATCGGAACCTCTCCGGGTGGTCGGGGGCCGGAGGAGTGCTGGAGAGACCTTGGTGACCCTGGTCTCAGGTTCTTCACCTGAATGACCTAGATGTGTGGAATTTGTATTTTGTTTTTGTGTGTTAGTTGTTTGCTGTTGTGTTTTGTGTTGTCCTTGTTCTTGCTCGGTCTTGAGTCGGCCAACCCCCCCCCCCCCATCGAATCGGACACGGCGGAAGCATTACAATATTTTGCGTAGCATCCATGATAGCGGCTAGGCAGAGACTGATGCTGCCGCGTAGTTCACGAATGGTGGCACTGTGTATGCGTATGTAAACAAACAATTTGGCGCGCGCTTCAAAAGCACGGATTCAAGCAATGGCTTCTGGAAGGCCACCCATGGCGCGCGGTGCAAGTTCGATATGCCTTCTGGAAGGCCATCTGGGCGAGAAGGGTTAATGACATTGAGCATATGAATGTCCCTCCACCGGTCGTGATATTCTAGGTTTTCACGTCATTGACGGAGAAACCTACTAATAAATTACGGGTTTGACAACCCGAAGGAAAACCTGATATTTAGTAGTGGGTTTGTAGTCAATGACGCCTAGTGCCCTCCCTCCTTCCCCTTCCCATACACATGCCCAACTTGATATAACATTAGAGGCACAATCACACAATGTGGCACTGCATGGCAACTGTGTATGGGAAGTGCAACACAGCAAGACTAAAGACGGTAGCAAAACTGGCGCGCCATTCAAATATTTTTTTTGTATAATTCTAATTTAACTTAATTTCTAGTGGTATTCGCATAAATGACCCACCTTAGGAAGTATTTAAGGGTACCCCCCAGGAGATTTATGGTTCTAAGCCGACAGTTAGAAGGTAAAACCGGGTCATATAGGACCTGGAAGAGGTCAAATATTACATCAAGGCTCTCACGGCATTGAATACGAGCCTACTACTAAACATCAGGTTTTCCTTCCTTCCCTTTGGGTTGTCAAACCCTGTAGTATAGGCAGTTTTATGTTTCGCTTGAGTATGCCTTGTTTACCTTACGGCCACTCTCCATACTACACCTGTACAATCATTTCCAATACAAAATACAATAAACACAGGTGGACTCACCAATATATGCAACATAGATGCCGGGGTATTGGGTGGTGAGCCTGTGTGTGGTGATGATGAGAGCAATACCAATACCCAGGAAGAGGAGGGCAAACACCACAAACAGGATCCCTCGGCACCGCGCAAACTCTGGACCCACTGACGACCTATCAATGGACCGTTTAGCAAGTTAGTGTGGTTTACTTTATATTACTGAAATAATCAATTTCTTCAAACTAGGGCTCCCAAACAACATACAGTATGTGGGTCTCATAAGTGGAATAGGTTCTTGACATTTCATATTAATTTGGTGCTGAGATGTTTCCAAATTATACTGTAGTAGGAAATTATAACTGCATTGCAGTGAAAGCAAACAGTACAAAATATTGCTACTTACACTTTCCGACAATGTGGGCATCTGGCAAGTGCATTGTTAAGCGTGTTGAACTGTAAAGAAACAAAAATATATGTATAATTTTACATATTAAAGAGTGGATATAAACTTATGAATATCACTGTAATTTACTCACTATTGGCATTGGTTCACTCACAGATTCAGGTACAGTAAATAGGTATTGACCCGATCAAGTATTCGCAAAGGGAAAAGTTCACAAAGTATCCTCATCATAAAGCATTTATGTCTATCTGTCTACCCATTACAGTACAGTATGTTCCAATCTATCTATCTAATAATCTACCTACCCATCAATATCTATCTAACCATCCACATCTCTCCCTCCCCCCAATACAGTACAGCCCCATTACTAATGTTTATTAAACTAACAATTTCAAGTTTAACGATAGGATAGAAACGGTCCTGAGCCTCATAACCAACTACCAAAACCTCAGAACTAACGACTGAGTGTCTCGGACTCTTGGAATCTCGGTCGCCTTGTTGTTGTTGTCGTTGCGAATGGCGATATCTATCTAGCGGCGGAAGAAGAAGGCCGGTCGCTACATTGGAATGGTGGCCTCTTTTTAGTTATTGCTGTCCTGAAGAAGCAGCAAACACAGAAAAACTAAGAACAAAAAGATGAGAAGCACATACAGTAGAGTCACGCATCTCACGCATTTTGATCCCACGGTACTATCCAATGGCTACCTGAATTCTCATCATACGAAAAACCACACGATTCCCACGGATGCAGAGCTAATGGAAGCTCTACAGGACGCCGAACTTGATCCCATGGACGATGATTTCACGGGCTTTGGCGGCGACGGTGGGGTGACGGAGAACGAGAGTGGGACCACGGAGGGTGGTATCTAACATCCGCCTCCCGTCTATTACCACATCCATCACAATAATCACCTCATCAACTTTTCTAAGTTTTTTGTTTGTGTTTTACTTACCTTTCTTTTCATAGCAGCTTGAAAGCCTGTAAGCTTGTTTTGAAAGGCGTCCGTCCAACGCATGTAAACAACAGCTGGTAAGGCGTCGCTTGTTCGTGTGTGGCTGTGTTATTGTTAAGTACTGTAGTGAAAAGTAGTGAAAAGTGGCTGACATCGCCACAAAGTTCTCTCTACGGAAATCGTCATCACAACTGAACCAGTTGACTTAGAGAGCTCTACTCAATGCCATTCTACAGGTACGAAACACATCTACGCTAGGGGATGCGCGGGAATGCGGAAGCAGTCAAAATAACAAAGATACGGTAGCCTAGGCGAGACGTTTTTTCGGTAAAATCCCCCAGGTTTTGGGGATATACCAGTATTATAGAATGCGTAGCCGAGGCTGAAGGGTTAAAGCAACTTACTTTGGATTATTGGCATGTAAAGTGATGGTCAATAGTCGCCCGACGATAGCCTCCAGTACTTTTGTAATTTTCCCCATTACTTTAATACTCTGCATCCCACGAATTCCGGTCCCACGGTAATATTTCGATACCAATAAATCGTGGGATGCGAGATTCTACTGTAATTTACATATCATTGAGAAATAAAAGAGCATGATAAAAGGGAGGCGCCATTGTAAAGGCCTAGCTTCCCGCCCAACAACTGAACTGAACCGGACATTCGCTGCGTTCCCACAACCTTGACTGTTCTTCGTTCAGTGTTCTTTGCTGGCTATCCCATTATTTGTTACTCTCATGGCTTCTGTGGTTGGTGGGGAGGGATCTGTGGGTGGTGGTGGTAATTGAATACCGCCTAAAAGACCGAAAGCGAGACTATATGAAGGGTACCGGTATAAGGCGGCAATGGTGGTGTATTGCGGGAGCGGCTTGGTGAGGGCTCCCAGTAAGCTGCCACACTAGCAACTAGCAACTTCTTCATTCAATAAATTTTGTTCAAAGCATTTAATGGTGAGTTTTTATTGCCTTTCCCTATTAATTATATTATTTACATATGCATGTATGTTTTTAGTGGTTAAAAGTAGACGAAAAAGAGTATTAACAAAAAATCAACTACCATTTTTTTTTTTCCCCACAAAGTTTGCCCTAAAAATAACTCTGTGGATGAAACAGTCTTTAAACTTGTACGTGAGATAGACAGACACAGACATTATGGACAGGGAGTGAAGTTACTTATAATTAAGTCTCCAGTTCAATGAAAGTATGGAACCACACCAAATGCCCCAAGATAGCCCTTAAGATAAAAAAACAGCCATTCAAGAGACTAGATTTGGGGCTCTGGTGTCCCATAGCTACCATGAGGCTGAAGTGGACCAAATACTGTAGGATGAACGGAGGATTAGGCTTAAGTATCCTCCTTATAGTCGCCTCTTACAACACTCAATCGACACGTGGGGCATATTCTTATATTTCCTGTACCACATGGGTAGAGAGGGGGGGGGGGGGGTTAGTCGTATATTAGCTTAAATAAAACATAATATTGTAATACCAATCCCTCACATATTTCCACCAACCGCCACTATGTAATAAATATCAATGGATATATTTACAAGTTACACCCCATCAATGATGTACTGTACTGCCAATATTCATATTTGGCGCTCTTGCTGCTTAGGCAAGCCCTTCTTAATCACCATTCAACCACCACAACATAGGTGTGGGCTCCATATATGGTAAAGGATATAGAAGCAGTGGAGAAAGTGCAGAGGTTGAGGACACTGGGACTTCCGACACTGGCATATAGGAGAAAGAGAGGGGATATGATAGAGACTTTTAAGATCGTGTCAGGAAAGTATGATGAGGATGTGTGTGAAGGTATCTTCTTGATGCGGGAGGGAACAAGAACGAGAGGACACTTAAGAAAATTTAAAAAGAAAGAAATAGGCTTGAAAAGGCAAAGAACTCATTTTGTGATAGAGTGGTAAATGAGTGGAACGCACTGCCCCAGTATGTAGTCGATTCCGAATCAATAAGGAAGTTTGAAAGTAATCTTGATAAAGCATGGGGAAGACAAGATTTGAAGTTTGATTATAAAGCAAAAATACAGAATAGTAAAAATGTTGCGTCTGCTGCCACCGCCGCCAACACCGTGAACGACCGCAGTAGTGCAAGTACTGGCACTGAGCTGGATACACAGGCCTAGTTTGCCTTTTTCCAGAGGATCTACTGTAAGATACTGTAAGATACAACAAAGCAACTATACCCTCATGGGCGGCATGAACCCTCGGTACCCGGAAGGGCTTTCAGAAGCCCATAACAAACTAGGGCCCGGCACCCAGATGGGCTGCTGAAAGACGTAAGCCTGAAAGCCTAATTACCCTTCCTCCCCTGGCTGTCTTACCCAATGACGGTCGCCCCTACCCGGGCGAAATGGCTGAAAAACGTCTAGGCCTAGGCTACCGTATTTATGTTTATTTTCACTGCTAGAACTTTCCCACTCATCTATAATCGTAGTGCGGTTTTCAATCTGTATTTTAGCATTGAGTAGAGCTCTGTAAGTCAACTGGTTCAGTTGTGATGACGATTTCAGTGGAGCCAATATTGCAGAGATGTTGCCAATATTGGGGCTTTTCAGACACTAATTTCGTCATGACGTCAGAACAATAACATTGAGGAGTCTTCTCCTTCTTGTTTTCGGAGGTGCGGTGACGAACGCTTGGGTTTGTTGACATACGTCGTACGCACGGCGTTCAGACCAAGCTTAATTAGGCTATTAAGCTCATGCCTTAGATAAGGCATACCGGGTAGCGGCCCTTCTTTCGTGCTGTCCTTACCTAAGGCAGACCGGGTAGGAAGGGTTAAGGGGGGTGACCTGCTTTTTGTTATTTCTGTCATTTTCTCTCTTTCTCTGGCTTGTATCCATTCGGCCCCATTCAGCCAACTATTTTAAGACGTTTATCCCCATCTAGGTGTCGATTTCTTCCTGGCGAGCGATAGCGAACCAGCATTAACCCTTCCAGCCCGGCTGTCCTTTTATAAGGACACCGCGCCAGATGGGCCGGTACCCGGGTGTCCTTTTAACAGACAGTAAGCTTGAAAGCCTATTCAGCTTGGTCTGAACGCTGTGCGTCCGACGCATGTAAACAAAGCCGATCGTTGCGTCACCGCACCTCCGAAAACAAGAAGGAGACGTCGGATCAATGTTGTTGTTGTGACGTCAGACGAAACTAGTGTCTGAAAAGCTCCGATATTGTCAATATCGCGGAAAAATTCGCTCCACGGAAATCGTCATCACAACTGAACCAGTTGACTTACAGAGCTCTACTCAACGCCAGTCTACAGATTGAAAACCGCACTACGTTTATAGATGCGTGGGAAATTTCTAGCAGTTAAAATAACAAAGATACAGTAGCCTAGGCCTTGACGTTTTCTGGCCAAATCGCCCGGGTACCCCACACTGCCCTTAGGAGGGGGAGCCCGGGTCGGAAGGGTTAAATGAAGAAATCCGGCTTCTCCGGAGACATTTTTCTATCGAAAAATGTACAAACTTAGCCTGCTGTCAAACAAAAATAAACAAATATGCTGGCTCGCTACCGCTCACCAGTAAAAAATTGACACCTGGATGGGGATAAATGTCTTAAAACAGTAGGCTGAATGGGGCCAAATGGATACAAGCCAGAGAAAGATAGAAAAGGACAGAACAAAAACAGGTCACCCCCCTTAAGCGTGTTTTGAAAGCTGTGTGTCCAACGCATGTAAACAAAGCCGGTCGGAGCGACACGTACCTTCAAGAACAAGAAGGAGAAGTCGCACTTTTGTTGTTATTGTTTTGGAGAACAAAATTAGTGTTGTTATTGTCCGATTATTGTTAACATCGCATCAAAACTCTCTCCACGGAAATTGTCATCACAACTGAACCAGTTGACCTAGAGAGCTCTACTCAATGCCAGTCTACAGATACGAAACATGGCTACGTTTTGAGATGTGTGTGAATTCTCTCGCAGTTAAAATAACAAAGATAGGGCTAGCCTATTACAACGTTTTTCGGCCAGATCCCCCGGGTTTCGGGGCTATCCTTTAGAAGGCGAGACCGATCCGGAGGAGTACAATACCTATGGAGCGACATTTGAATCAGATGTCACTATGAAAAGAGAATATAAAAGAAAATATAACAGAATATCAAGCTTCTGTTATGCGCTTCCCATGGCTCACTTGTTTCTGAAGTGTTCACATCTCTTCGTCGACCCATACTCGGTCTTGTTTGGTGGTCGCCCATAGGAACAACAAGTGTGGTTTCGGTGCTCCAGATCTGTCTCTTATCCGCCTTGGTTTTGACCTCAGTGAGTTAATATTGTAGTTAGTCACAGTTTAGTCGGTATACGAATGATATTTCAGCAAGTTAGCACCTATTTAACAAGTATTTCTTGTTATGTGCGTCACCAAATTAAGGATGCCCATCAGGCCCCACGTAAGAATAAAAGTGGGGGTTTCCTGACTATTATTTTGTGTTTTACTATTTCTAAGCTAGCTTTTGTTGATTGGAAGCCTATATTTGTTTAGTTATTTCAGGTTCTTCCAATTTTTAAGGGTTACACACCTCGGCCAGTGTGGGCGGTGCGTGGGCTTCTTCAGCATCAGGTTGATGGATATATTTATTCTTCCTTATTGATGTGTTCCTGCGTCATCTGGCTACCTGTAGACATTTTTCTGATGTGGGCGCCCCAAGTGTGTTTTTGCGGGTAATGCATTTTCAGCTCCACATCCATGCCCTAACCATGGCTAGCCTATTTTTGCCTCCATTCTAGGTTTTTTGAATTATTAGTTTAACAATAAATTCTTACATGTTTATAAGTGTACTGTGATGATACCTTGTATTTTATGCAATTTTAGTTTAAGTCAACACTATGTGCATAGGATTCGGCGAACAGTAATGGTATGCTGTACTTAGAAGTGAGAGAGATTTGAACTCTATATCGTACGTAATCTTGGCCCTCAAGCTGAGTTCACTCATTTTCGGGTCGTGTGTTAGACTACCAACTTGTTTTCTTTAGGTTAACTATCGGTAACGTGACAGACTATAAGCGACCATCGGAAAGGCATGTAGTTCTGGGCGTGTCTTTGTCGTGATTTCCAAGTACCATTGGGGTATTGGGAATTATGGCATTCAAGGCATCAGAAGATGTCGGCCATCATAGATCGTGAGTGTGTCATTGGCAAGATTTCCAAGACCCATGGCGGTATCGGAAATTATGGCATTCAGGCATCAGAAGATGTCCGCTAACTTATAAAACTCTACCCGCATCGTGGTAGATATTAGGCATGCGCAGGGCCATTGACTAGTACACCGGACCTAATAAACCTGACCTGCTCTCGGGCAAGTTTTAGCACAACGTAAAGGGCCACTATGGACCCTGATACAAATCCTGACAGTGTCGGAAAAGGGCCACTGCGGACCCTAATCCAATAAACACAGCAGTATTGGTGAGGGACAAGAGGTACCTCACCAAAAACCCGACCCTATCGGAACATTGGAATTCACGGTACAATAAGGCCCAACCATTGCTTAACTTCAAAATCACTATCGGGACCGTTTGTTAAGTGTACCATTACTCCTATGTACTCTCTGCATGCCATGTATATTTTATGATCTTAGGCTAAGAGGATCTATCAGTTTTCCCCGAGGTATGGAAGACTATTGGATTCTCCGATCCTCAAATGCGAGAATGATAATAAAGTAAATCCTCGCTAACTCAGATTAATTGGGGGATAAGCAAGTCCGAGAAGTCCAATTTTCCAAGATATCTGAATCCGATTTACGTCCGACTTATATAAACAAAATAGCCAGACCTGAGGGGGAAGTCTGTGCCAGCATAGAAAACGAAGATCACCCTTCCACTCGCTACACTTTACAATACAGTATTGTATGTGAAATTCATCATAATAAAGATAGATAAGAACATTACAGAACTGAATCACTTGGTGACTGTTGCGGTACTTGCGTGACCGTATATGTTCATGAATATATCTATAATATAATACACATTATCTTGTTAGATAATCGTGTCTGACACTTATACCGTACTATTATGTTCCCTCCACCAACCGACTTTACTTCTAAACTCAATTAATGAAATCAACAAATACATGTGGCAGTCCAGGGATTCGAACGTAGGATGCTCACACCGAAATTCAGTGCATTTATCCATTGCCCTACGAAGACAGTTAAAGAATGGTGGACAAGCCTACGATTTATATAATTTATATAATATGGAGTGTCAATTTCACTTGTATAATTTGTGTTCGTCACTTTGTTTATGTACTACACTCATTGTGCGTATAATTGTTCTAGAGTGTAGTACAGTATTTCTTGAAACATTGAGGAAAGCACAGCCCTTGCATCACATTGTGGGTAGTACTGTAGGTCCTGGCGTCCTTTCGTTTCTGTGCCCTGCGTTTAGTGTTGCGGCACACATGACACCACCTACATGACACCCCCTTGCCGGGTGCTGGAGGGATTTTGCGGCAGAAGTGGCGTTCTGTCAGCCTGGAGGGTAGCGGCAAGGATAAGTGTGGGGGAGATAAGGAAACTGCTGTGTTATCTCTCTCCTCACCTTCAACACTCTGCTGCACTAACACATGCAGGTGCCCCGCTACCCTGGCAGAATCGGCTCCTCAATCTCCTCTAGGCCTATTTCTTACCTGGTTGGCAAATATTTATCTACCGATGAATCAGAGGCACTGTCTTGATACTAATCAGTCTAAAATAATTTCCACAGCCTGGGAGAGACCTATAATACGGCTTGAACTGTGACTTTGTGATAGTGTGCAGTCAGCTATCGTGTTTACATTCGTGAGATTTTTGTGAACTGAGGAGGAACGCGCACAGCCCGCCAACCCCGCACGGGGTGGCCTATGCAGTTGCCAGCTAGTGTTTACTTACCCAACACACTAAGGTATCAGACGGCAAAATTTGAATCCCCTAAGAGACTTATAAGGGTGAGAATAGCCAGCGTCCAATGGACGTCACTGAGGCTGAGCATTACAAACATAGCCTACGTCCAATGGCCAGTGCACATAAATAAATAGTAAAATAAAACTGGCATCTATGCGCCTCAGGGGGCTAAGGTGAACAATAATAATTCAATTTAATATTCAAAAGTGTCATTGCATAAGGGGTTACAAAAATACTTGAACCAAAATGAAGCAAGAATACTAATAATAAATGTTTAGTCTAATGTTAGGTAGAATAAAGTTATATGACACCATCATATTCAAGAGATTAATACAGAATAACAAGAATCATGCAAGAATATAATGAATGTATTGGCTACTGTCAGCCATCGTATTGAAAAGGCACAACACAAATCGGTAATACTGTACTCACAATGAAGGTATCATGGCAGTGAGCGCAGGTGACTCTACACATGCCCGGTACATTAGGCAAGGAGGGGTTGGCTGGGGAGGGAGACAGGTTGATGATCCTCTTACAGTTGGGCCGCGGGCAGGCTATCCGCTGTGATGAACTCTTGCAGATTAGCAAGCAGTTGCACGGACATCTTACATACTTCTTACCAGGAGGAGCATTCTTGATTGGCTGTCAGGGGAGCATTATTGTACATTTAATATTATAACCAACCATGACATACAAGAACAAAAGAAAACAATGCCCTTGAACTCTTACAGATCAGCAGGCAGTTGTACACCTTCGTGCTACTTGATTGGCTATTAACCCTTTTGCTGCGGCTATGTTTGGGCTATTTAGGGCATATTCAGGCACTCCTGAATGATAAATCAAGCATCTGCATTAAATGAAGTGTATTCTGCCAAAAACTAGACTAAAATAGCTTCAAAATGAGACCAGAACGGGCCCCGTACATGGTCTGGTTCATCCCCAGTGGTGCCAGTGAAACACGGGAGACCCGCTATTTGGTAGCACACGCTCGCTTGGCTACACTGCTGTGAGACACAGAGAGAGACCCGTGCGAGACACAGTGTACCTCAGTGAGCCGCTCGCTGCTCTGAGGGTCGGAGGTGGGCCCCTCACGCTCCCGCCCACTGACACTCGATTTTTACGGTTTTTACAGACTTTTAAAGCCTGGAGATTGTTGTAACTTGCCAGAACATCACCCGCAACAAAAGGGTTAAGGGGCAAATATTATTGCATAGTTCATTTAACATAACACTGCATGCCCTAAAGAAAGTACTTAGAGAATATATATATATATATACCGGTATATATATATATATATATATATATATATATATATATATATATATATATATATATATACTCTCACTAGTTCAGTATATTTTGATAGAACTAAACTTAAAGATGCCCTTAAATTCCTCCTTTTCAATACCGGTACTTAAGTTAGATTCGGGCCTTACATTTTCAAACAAATATTAGGAATTCCTATGGGTGGAAATGCTAGCCCTTTAATTGCAGATTTATTCTTGCTTGCTTTAGAATTTAAATATATAAAAGACTTACAGTAGTTGACAGTAGCAAGAAAAATAAAATCCCAGAAAAATTAGCACTTGCTAAATTATTAAGTAATAATAGTAGATATATTGATGATATTCTCGTTTGCAATTTGTTAAATTTGAATCAAGTTGCGAAACTTATTTATCCTAATTCTATTCCCCTCACAGATTGTAACATAAATGATGAAGTTGAAAATTTTCTTGATATTAATATAGAGATTGTTAAATAAGTAAAATTATTATTATTATTGATTATTATTATGTTCTCTCCACCAACCAACCAGCTTTACTCCTAAACTCGATTAATGAAATTAACAAACACATGTGGCAGTCCGGGGATTCGAACCTAGGATGCTCACACCGAAAATCAACACACTTATGCATTGCACCACGAAGACAGTTAAAGAAAGGTGGACAAGCCTACGATTTATTATGCAGTTTCGAATCCTGCATATCAATCTAACCATGTACACACTTTCCAACTGCACTATCATAGGCTATGCATAGGTGAAAGGAAATAGTTATTAATGGGGCACTTAAACCTAGGCAAGGCCTCTCGATAAACTACTACTGAACCTGAATTAATTATTATGTTCTCTCCACCAACCAACCAACTTTACTCCTAAACTCGATTAATTAAATTAACAAACACATGTGGCAGTCCGGGGATTCGAACCTAGGATGCTCACACCGAAAATTAATCTACTTACCGTTGCTTCATTGCACTGGTTGCATTTGACAACATGTTGATCAATCTTTCCGGAAATGTCGATCATGGCTTGACACACTCGGCAGGTGACCATGGGGACCCCGGTGGAGGAGGGAGTGTAGGGTGGAGGCAACTCATCAGGGCCCACCGGGGAGACCAAGGTACCCTCTGTCCCACCTGATTGAACATACACACTTATAATAATCAAAGATAATATTAAAAAGATATGGAGAGATAAATGCACAGTAAGAACCCCTCTCTTTCAGACTATTCAAGTGGATAGCAAGTCCTGAAATGTGAAATTTCCAAAAGTGTGAAACACAATGAGTCTTTCAGACTACGGTGATAGTAAGAACCGGATACAGTATCTAGACATATACTGTACCCTACTCTTTTGGACAAAGTCTGAAAGAGTGAGGTAAAATCAGACCTCATACCTAACAACCAAGGCTTCTTGGGTTTCCGTACCCCCATGGTCCAAAAGAGAAGGGTTTTATTGTATAAAAAGACTTAAGATTGACCACTCCACTGATATATATATATATATATATAAACATCGATCATCATCTCCGATGCCTTGATTCCTCCTGGAAAACCCCCACTATAGGGAGCCTATGGCAGATATGGCAGCTACTGTACTTTGTCCAGATATGCTACGTTTGTCTGTGCCACAATCCTCCTTCCACTATGTGCAAGTTTGTCTTCAATATATTTGTCCACTTTCTTCTCCCATATGGTCTTCCATTACCAATTCTTCCTTTCACTTGACTCTGATGCATCTTTCTTGGCATTCTGTTTTCATCCATTATTTAGACATGGCCAAACAACCTCAGTACGGTACTGTACTTCTTCTCCACTCAACCCCTCCACATTCAATGCCTACAGCTTCTTTTCCATTAAAAAATAGTCATACACAATCAAAGGAAAATAGAAAGACATTTTTTTTTTTAATGGAGACTAACCACCTGACCTGAAAAATAAAAACATGCACAAAAATCAATGGTAATATTCAGCAGATATGGAATGAAATTAAAAAAAATTCTGATTTAGCAAAAACAAAAATGTAACCATGGGAAACTTGGCTGAGACTCAAATAGGCTCTTGTCAGTCTTTCATGCAGCATTTTTCCTTCATCAGCATCAGCCTTCAATGGTTCTTACATCAAAGAACCTGACAAGTGAGGCAGCTCTTTACAGGGCTGCCTGGAACGCCGCCATTAGGACGTGAGAACGGAACCGTGCTTGGTGTGGAGCACTCGGCCTTTAAATTTGTGTATGTACTGTATGTGTGTTGTTGTCGTTCCCTAGGCTGCCTGGCCAAACAGCCCCGAGTATGTATGTATGTAATGGTTCACTGCAGAACTGGTTTACCTCTGATAGAACAATGACGGCCTACCATACTATACTTATCTATCTATCTATTGCCAGACGATGTGATCCCCGAAGGGGTGGCCACGAACGAAATGCCCCCATGCACCTCTGTCCCCAGTCAATCGACGCCCTTCTCCCCATCCAGCACCGCTTTCGCTCATATACCGTACTTCTCACCTCAAACCTACCACCTCACTCTCAAAGTCATTCTCTCGCTTCCCAAACGTTCCACATGGCCGAACCATCTCAAGGTGTTCCTTTTAACACTTTCCAGCATATCTACATCCACACCACACCTCTCTCGTACTTCCTCATTTGTCTGTCTATCCCTCCATGTAACTCCGCACGCACTTCTCAAGTACAGTAACTCAATTACACCCCTCCCACTCTTGGTTTGAGTCTCTTCACCAACGTCCATGCTTCGCTCCAGAAAGTCAATGTCGGGATTACCACACTGTCATGCAAGGACTTCTTTACTTCCATGCTCACCACCCTATTTCTTATTACTGCTTTCAGCGTTCCTACAACCCTCTTCCCCTGTTGCCTCCTCTCCCGCACTTCTTCATCCTTACTCCTATCTTTCCTCAACACACACTGCCCAAATACTTAAATGAGCTGACATTCTCCATAGCCTGACCATTCAATCTCACCTCATACTCTGTGGCTGCACCCCTTTCAAAGACCATAACCTTGTTCTTCCCCGCACTTACCTTCAGATTCCATTTTTCACACACTGTTCCAAACATATTTACCAGACCCTGCAACTCCCATTCACTATCGCTCATCAGAACTGTATCATCGGCAAACAGCAGTACAGGCAACTTCCACTTATTTCCTTCCTTTATCAGCGGTACACCAACATCCACTGCTCTTCCTTGTATTTCTTTCATGACTCCATCCATATATATATATATTGAACATCCATGGGGACATCACAGTGATCACACACCCTTGCTTTAACCCAACATTTAGATCAAAGAACTCACTCTGCTCATTCTCCACATGTACTGACGCCTATGCACCCTCATACATGCTCTTCACTGCTTTCAGCAACTTGTCATCTACTCCGTATATTATCAGTACTTTCCACATACCTTTTCTATCAACTCTGGCATAGGCTATTAGGCCTTCTCCAAGTCCATAAAGGCAGCATACAACGGGTAGGATGTAGTGAGCGGGCGTACCGCCATCTTTGTTTACATTACGCGTAGTGGCGTCGGACCTTTCCCATCATGTTCCCGTCTATTTTAACCTAACCTAACCTATTATTTATGTAGTAATGACGGGGCAAATAGCAGAAAATATAGCGTCGAAATAGACAGGAACGTAAGTGCGACCGCGGCGATCGCCCTATGTAAACAATGACGACCGTACACCCGAACTCTACATCCATCCCCATACAACTTTTGTCACTTCTCCAGATATTTCCCCATAACATATTTTAGGGTAAAAATCTGATCTACACATCCTCTTCCCTTCCTAAACCCACCTGCTCGTCACCTCTCCATTTCTCCGTTCTCGCTCTCACTCTCTCAATCACTACCCTACTGTACACCTTCCCTACTACACTTAGAAGGCATATTCCCCAGTGGTTGTTGTTGTTGCTGTTCCCCAGGCTGTCTGGCCGAACAGCCCCAAGGTCCCGAGCAAGGCCAAGGCCATAAACGAGCGCCCCCACAAAACCCTCCCTGCTTACCACTAATAAAGCCCGGGTGACCGAAGGCACTCCAAGGCAGGGAGCTGAGGAAGTGAGGAGGATGCAGAAACTCCCGGGAAACCAAAGCCCCACCCAAGGCCCTGTGCCCCTCAGCAATTATGAAGGGAAAGTTGAGGAGCAAAGGAAAAATGTGACACTTTGGCTTCCAATCTGCCAACCTCTAGATTGGCAGTAGGGAGGTCAATCCACGGAAAAGACGCCGTCACTTGAGATCTAGAAAATATATAAGTAAAAGGAAGTCAGAGTAAGCTATGGGTATGGCAGAGATCGCTCAGCTCTCACTCTGATAGACCAGCCTATCACCAATTCACCACATGACTAGAACCCAATCCTCTCAGCATCAGCTAGCAAAGGCCCTAGAAAGCCGCCTTTGGCGGGGAGATAGCTCCCCTATTTCAACTCCTTTCGGGGTTGGGCACCCGCCCGTCCCCAGTCGCCCAGTGGTTACCACACACTCCTCTTTCCCCTTTCCCCTTTACCCTTAGGCTATAGCCTACAGGACTCAGGACTACTATATTTTTTGTTTCTGTATTCCAACTAGGCCTACTCCCTCTCAGCCTCGGTGAGGCTGTATTTTTTGTTTTAAGTGTAAGGACACAAAAGGAAGCTTGTGGTAGGCCTATTAAAATAATATTAAAACTCACATTTACCAAAAAATACAATACAGTAGGGCTACAAAGAAAATTTGGTTTAATGTTATTTTAATACCACAAATTTTTTTGATATATTTGAAGATTAATAATGAATCTATATACTCTAAAGAGTATAAGAAAATTTGTTTTAACCCTCGGCGAAACCTAATAAAAAAGTATGGTACTAAAATGTCTTTTTCGTAACAAGGTTGTCAATACGGTACTTCCAGTTGTTGTTGTTGTTGTTGTTCCCCAAGCTGCCTGGCCGAACAGCCCCAAGGCCCCGAGTAAGGCCAAGGCCATAAACGAGCGCCCCCACAGAATCCTCCCTGCCGACCACAATAAAGCCTGGGTGACCGAAGCCACTCCATGGCGGGGAGCTGAGAGGGTGCGGAAACGCCCGGGAAACCAAAGCCCCACCCAGGGCCCTGTGCCCCTCAGCAATTATGAAGAGAAAGTTGAGGGGCAAAGGAATAATGTGACGCTTTAGCTTCCAATCTTGGTCTAGATTGGGAGGTCAATCCACAGAAGAGACGCCGTCACTTGAGATCTAGAAAATATATAAGTAAAAGGAACAGTCAGAGTAAGCTATGGGTATGGCAGAGATCGCTCAGGTCTCACTCTGATAGACCAGCCCATCACCATCGGTACTTCCAGTTATCGATAGCTCTAAAGATCATATGAAAATGTGCTAAACCCTCAGAAAAACCTAATATAAAAGTATGGTACTAAAATTTAATTTTCGTAACAAGGTTGTCAATACGGTACTTTCCCATTATCAATGTACAATCAAAGCTGAAGATTGCAGAGTAAACACCGTAGACTTCATCAACTTTTCTTTCACCTTCGTATAATCGACAGCCAATTTTTTGTTTTCATTTACTAAGGGATTAGTACTCAACCAGCGGGGGTGTGGGGGCGGCAGCCCCCACCCATAATACTAGATTAGGTTAGGTAAGGTTGTTAGGTTAGGCTAATGTCTTTTCAAATCACTATCGGGGGGAGTGTCTCAACATCGATCGATAGGCCTAATGGGGAAAATAGGTTTTCCCGAGATTTCTAATTAATTACAAACACTATATATTGATGCAAATGAACAATTTTGGGTTTAATGTTATTTTAATACCACAATTTTTTTTTGATATATTTAAAGATTAACCCTTGTCTAGCGGGGTGTTTTGGGCTCATTTGGGCATATTCAGGCCCTCCTGCATGATAAATCAAGCATCTGCATGAAACAAAAATTATTTAGCAAAAAACTAGGCACTAAAAGCTTCAAAATGAGACCAGAACGAGCTACGTAGCACTTGTGGTTCTCTTGCAGTGATGCCACGGACATGAGAGTTTAGCATATATCGGTATATTTTTCCCAGCTATGCTCACTACTGGCTACACTGCCGGCCTCTCGAGAACACAGGGAACATGAGTTAATGGGCGGCGGTAAGCCCTGGGAGTCGGCTGGGTCAATTTAAAGACAATGTAATTAAATTGCTAAAAAATCGTTTCGATTGTTTTTATGTAGTTTAGAGTTGTGTAAGGGTGTTTTGATGTGTGAAAATAGGCGTAAATGCATATTTACCCATTAAACAACAATCTAAAAACACGTCCCTTCACTCGCGAAAAATAACTATTTGGCCATAACCGTTTGCCGTTGGATACAAAATATGTAGAGGGGGGGGGGGGGAAGCCCCCCCCCCACCCCCCCCCCCAGATTTATTGAAATCGTCATATATTTAAACAGTAGGGGGCAAAAACCAACGCTTCTTCTTCTTCTTCTTCGCGGCGGATATAAACAAAGCCACCCGCCTCTTGCGACGTAGGCGATATAGAGGATATTTTGTTTTTTTCAGGATCAGTAATAAATTTTTACGCGCATTTAGACACATATAGGAATGAAAAACATGGTATAAGAAACCTGTAGGCCACGATAAAATCGATGTATGAATTTAATTATATCATCTTTATATTGTCCGTCGGCTGTCTGGCCCGCTGTGCTCCCGGCCATTTGCACTCGATTTTAACCCTTTAAAAGCCTTAATAATGCTCCTAACTTGCTGCAAATTGGTGCACGACTTAAGTCGAGCGCCGCCAATAAGGGGTTAATAATGAATCTATATGCTCTAAAGAGTATAAGAAAATTTGTTTTAACCCTCGGCGAAACCTAATAAAAAAGTATGGTACTAAAATATCTTTTTCGTATCAAGGTTGTCAATACGGTACTTCCAGTTATCGATAGCTCTAAAGATCATATGAAAATGTGTTAAACCCTCGGAAAAACCTAATATAAAAGTATGCTACTAAAATTTAATTTTCGTAACAAGGTTGTCAATACGGTACTTTCCCGTTATCAATGTACAATCAAAGTTGAAGATTGCAGAGTAAACACCGTAGACTTCATCGACTTTTCTTTCACCTTCGTATAATCGACAGCCAATTTTTTTTTTTTTTTTTTACTAATGGATTAGTACTCAACCAGCAGGGGTGTGGGGGCAGCAGCCCCCACCCATAATAATAGGTTAGATTAGGTAAGGTTGTTAGGTTAGGCTAATGTCTTTTCAAATCACTATCGGGAGACGTGTTTCAACATGGATCGATAGGCCTAATGGGGAAAATAGGTTTTCCCGAGATTTCTAATTAGTTACAAACACTATATATTGATGTAGCCTAAATGAAAAAAATTTGTTATAAAAAACACTCGGAAAATTTGTGGTAGGCCTATTAAAATAACAAATTTCCCAATTTTGTTTGGGCTATAAAAAACACTCGGAAAATTTGTGGTAGGCTAGGCCTATTAGCCTAAAATAAAAAAAATCCGAAAATTTTGAACAAAGAACCACATATCCATTGTGAAAATATAATTTGTGAACGTATAGGCCTAGGCTAAGTTAGGCTAGACAAAAATTATGACATGAAATGTGGAATGTTTCTATCCCATGTGATAATAGCCTAATACCATGATTAATGATACCTTGTGACCTGTTGGAATGAAGTTACCAACATTCAATTCACTACTGTCAGTCAACAATCAACAAGGAAACAATAAGCTAGGCCTCGGCTAAACAAAATACTACGGCCTTACAATAAAATTAGTCACTGTTCTTAGTTCCTCGGTGAAATGTATAAATATAAAGATGAATTTGCTACCAGGGTCCAGGGAGCATATTGCCTGTCAAATGTTATGTTGACAAGTTTGCAGAGGAGGTGTCATGACCCAACCAACACACCCCGATGGTTGACGGGCTCATCTATACTTTACATTACCCGGTATTTAACCAATAATTATGTAGTATTAGAGATGGAGGATATTACCTTGTGTTCCTGGCGAGACAGATCCTCCATGAGGAGGTTGGCCAAGTACATTTTGTCCAGCACCAATGAGCGGGGTTCGCTCCTCTGCCATGGTAATGATCATATGAGCACTGTTCCAACAATCTACTTGTTTATTTTATATACTCGGAACTATAATTTTAATCTATATTCACAATTTCATTCAATAATAGAATATATTTTACATTAGTGAACATATTTAAGATACCAACAAACAGTAGAAACTAAACTTAAAATATAGCTGCTATCTTTTAAAACAGCTAGAATGTATAGCATAACAAATGGGATTCTCCCTAAACATCACAAGCTGCGGGACATTTAAATCCATCTGTCACATGACTCGTAAATTATTCCTTGTAAAATATTGCAAATGTTTCTCTAACATACACTAGATTTCCTGAAGAATGATCATCTAGCTTTGAACATTAGCTTAGAAGAAATATGAAAGTTAATTCTGAGAGATATAGAGGGAGAATATTTGTTGAGTGGATTTGCTAAAATACTATACAAAATAAGGCTATATTGTATTTTGTCTGTCAGCTGGACACGGCACAGGTTTAGCAAAAGGTAGGCTTATACATTATATGACCTTAGAGAAGGCATTAACACATAACCTTTTGGTAAATCCTACAGCTTTCTTAACTGTTTGTGTGCTAATGACCACTTAATTGCGAGTTTCAGGCTATAAGGAAGTTGGAGCTGTAGACATTGATAGTTATAATAAAAGTGCTATAATAATGTAGGTTTCTGATGGCTAAATAGTATGTTAAATTGGGGTTTATGTATTTATAAATGTACTACAACCGTATAATAGTTGTTAATTTTGCAAATCATCATAACATCTACCGTAGGCCTTTAATTAATTAACTTCCTTATAGGCTGGACCTCTTCCTGATACTCTATCTATAATTTTCTGTAACATTCACGGCCTCTCCTCTAACTTCCTCTTTGTGGAACACCATCTCTCTTTTACTAAACCTGACTTAATTACTTTTCCTCACCGAAACCCAGTTATCTAAGGCAACAGACAGCAAACCCTTCTCTGTGTCCTCCTATATCTCTATCCTGAATTTAAAGCCAAAGGTGGATGTTGTGTGTATATACGCAATAATCTGTCTTGCTCTTGTGTTCCTAACTTTGATTATTATGAATTCTCAACTCTCCATGGCTTAAGTTATCTTGGCACTCTCTCACTAAATGTGTGTGTGCTGTAGCTTATAATTTTACCCTAATTCTACTGACTATCCTACATTCTTTGACCATCTTACATCTAAAGTGGAACACATTCTATCCATCTCTCTCTTCTCTGAAATATCCATCTTAGGATATTTCAATGTTCACCACCACCAATGGCTCTCCTCTCACTTCACTGACCAACCTGGTGAACTAGACTAGATTTTTCCTATCCCAAATGACATATATAGACCAGTTAGATCAGCACCCCACATGTATCTTGGACCACTCTGGAGAGCTTGACTTATTTCTAACCTCTAATCCTTCTGCTTATACTGTAAATCTTCTCCCTCCGTTGGGCTCCTCTGATCATAAGCTTATCTCTAGATAGCTGTTACCTGACCTGTCTCTCCAGTACGGCCTTTTGATCCCCCCAGCCAGCAACAATTGAGGCATTTTGGCGCTGCTGACTGGGAAGCTCTTTGGCACTACGTATTTGATTTCCAATGGAATGATATTTGCTTCCGTGGCTGGGGACCATCGAGGAGTGCTTAACGCATTACCAAGGTAATTTCCTCTCGGGCATGGAGGCATACATTTCATTTTCTTTCTCTCAGACTAATGCAAACAAATCTGGTTTACTCACACTTGTTCTACTGCTGTTCGCAATAAGGAGGAAGCATTCAAACTGTACTGATGCCTTCAAACTCAAGAATCTCATGCGATCTATGTTTCTGCCTGGAATCAAGCCAAATCTGTTTTTTCGACTCGCCAAACACTCTTTCATCAATAATAAATGCACTGAACTATCCAACTCTAGCTCTTTCCAAGCTTTTTGGCATCTATCCAAAATCCTCTCCAACAAGTTTTCTTCCTCATCTTTCCCTCCCCATTTCTGTTCTGACAGTACTACTGTCACTTCTTCCTTTGACAAAGCTGAACTCTTCGCCCAAACTTTTGCTAAAACTTCCACCTTGGATGATTTCGGTGGTATTCCTTCCTCTCCACCCCTCAATCACGTATAGGCCTACTCCTGCCTAATATCCTAATATCTTCTGAAGATGTATTTTCTACCCTCTCTGGGCTATAAATACCAAGAAGGCGTATGGTCCGTATGGTGTTCCTCCTGTTGTACTAACAAACTGTGCTTCCGTGCTGACTCCCTGTCTAGGCAAACTCTTCCGTATCTGTTTTTCCTCTAACGTATTCCCTTCTTGCTGGAATTTTGCTCTCATTTAACCTGTTCTAAAGAAGGGTGACCACTCTCAACCTTCCAACTATCACCCAATTGCTCTCATTTCTTGCATCTCTAAAGTTTTTGAAACTAGTCTTACTTTAAAATTTCTTAAGCATTTGTCTTCTCATAATCTACTTTCAGATTGCCAGTATGGTTTCCTTAGGGTTCGCTCTAGTGGTGATCTTCTTTCATATCTTACTAACTCTTGGTCATCCTGTAAATTCAGTTAACATAGGTTAGCTTAAACAGAACCAGATGTGGAAATAACTTGAACCGACCAGGCCAAGTGAGATATATCTTTCTTGGTCTAACTGGTAGAGTGACGGCCTCATAGCCTAAGGGTCCCGGGTTCAATCCCAGCCCATGGCATATTTTCGGGGGTCTATTTCAGCATTTAACGAAGTTTAGGTGTGTTGGTAAATTGTTAAGATGGTTGAGAGTAAGATCGGAGCTCCAAAACTCCTCCTTCGGGTATGGTGTAAAAACCTATTCCTACAGGCCTATTCCTACAGAACAAGGAAGGGGATGGGAGAGAACAGGGAGTGTATACTTAGTGAGACTCGCAAACATAGCTTTGGTTGTGGAGTTTCCAGCTCTCCAGCGAGTTGCCAACTGGACCGTTAGTTGTGCGTGTGTAGCACAAGGTGCGTGGTAGCACTGCTCAGTTGGCTGACTCACCACTCCCGATCGTCTCTCTGACGGACTTACGGTCGTTTCTGCTCAGGCTTGTTCCTCTCTGTTTGTTCGGAGCCTTCGCTTCCTGGACGGTGAAGTAGTGTAAAGTCAGTAAAAATAGGTTAGCCTAAACAGAACCAGATGCGGAAATAACTTGAGCCGACCAGGCCAAGTGAGATATCTTTCTTGGTCTAACTGGTAGAGACGTGTCTGCCTAATAGCCTAAAATTAAGGGTCCCGGGTTCAATCCCAGCCCATGGCATATTTTCGGGAGGCTATTTCAGCATCTAACGAAGTTTAGGTGTGTTGGTAAAATTGTTAAGATGGTTGAGAGTAAGATCGGAGCTCCAAAATTCCTCTTTCGGGTATGGTGTAAAAAGCTATTCCTACAGGGACTTCGGTGAGACCTTTAATTCTATTGTGCTAGACATATTAAAGGCCTTTGATAGAGTCTGGCGCAAATCTTTAATTTCTAAACTACCCTCCTTTCTAACTCTCTATCTGTGCCTTTATCTCTATTTTCCTTTATGTCCGTTCCATAGCTGCGGTTGTGGATGGCCATCGTTCACTTCCTCAACCTATCAACTCTGGTGTTCCTCAGGGTTCTGACCTATCTCCAATTCACTTTCTAATATTCCTTAATGATCTTCTCAACAGTACTTCCAGTCCTATCCATTCATATGCTGATGATTCTATACCTTACACTATTCAACTAGTTTTTCGGAATGCCCCAGCAAGCAATCACTCAAAAACTCATTTGATGAAGCCATAGAACACTTATCTTCTGACCTATCAACTATTTCCAATTGGGGCAGAGAAAATCTTGTTGTTTTCAATGCTTCCAAAACCCAATTTCTCCATTTGTCTACCTGTCAAGAACTCCCACAAGGCTATCCCTTACATTTCAACAATACACAAATAAATCCTTCATCTTCTCTCAGTATTCTCAGTCTCTTTTTCTTCTGATCTCTCTTGGAAAGATTATATTACTGCTTTTGCTAAATCAGTTTCCTAAAAGCTGGCCGGGTGTGCTCAACCGCCTCCAGGGGTTCATTACTCCTGCACAGCATCTTGCTCTGTATAGGGGCACAGTGCGTCCATGTTTGAGTATTGCTCTGACGAACACTGATTATTGTAATAGCGGTAGAATTGAGAGAGAGATGCAACATTGCGGCGAAGAGAGAGAGATTGCAAAGAGTGAAATGAGAGTCCCAATCTTTCTTATATTCAACATCTGAGCTCTGGAACTTTCTCCCTGAATCCATCTTCCCCTCGTATTATGACTTAAATTGCTTCAACCTACGTGTGTCCAGGCATTTTGGCTCGAATATTCCTTGATTTTGGCCCTGTCACTCTCTAAACTCTGGGGGAGGCACTATAGTCACAGGCAGTTTTGCCTTTTGTCTCCCTCATCCACATAGAAAAACAAATAGGCCTACATTCATACAATTTCTTAGAGTTACTCTCATAAAAAAAGACCACAGATTCTTCAACTTCCCAATGATGTATACTCCCACCATTGTGTGCTGTGATGTCATGGTAAACACAATTTCCCAGGATCCGACTCTGGTTGCCATAGCGACCAGTTACCAGTTATCGTCACATAATGCTATATTTCTATGTTGTTAAAACACATTGATGAAAGTTTTTCAGTATCATATCCCTAAAACCAATCAGATCACAATGGACTTTGTAGTTTGAAGAGTTTTATCGTTGGAGTTCACTTTTGTTTTTGTTTTGTTTTTCTATGTGTTTGAGGGGGCAAAAGGCATAACTGCCTATAGCGAGTGCCTCCCCCATAGTTGAAAGAGTGACAGGGCCAAAATCAAGGGACGTTCGAGCCAAAATGCCTGGACACACAGAGTTTGAAGCAATTTAAGTCATAGGAAGAGGGAAAGACTGATTCTGGGAGAGAGTTCCAGAGCTCAGATGTTGAGTAGAAGAAAGTTTGAGAGTAACGTTTCACTCTTGGGTTGGAGAGTTGCACAGCGTAGGGGTGGGATTGAGTTGCAAGACGGGTACCACGTGCCCTACGTAAAGGAGGTGGTATGCACTGGGATAGCTCTGAGGAACACTGATTATTATAGTAGCGATAGAATAGCGAGAGAGATGCAACATTGCGGCGGAGAGAGAGAGATTGCAGAGAGTTGGTGAGTGGACGGGAGTTAATGATACGAAAGGCCTTCCTTTCAACTTTGTCTAGGAGAGCGGTGTGAGAGGAACCTCCCCACACATGTGAACAATACTCAATACAAGGGCGCACTATGCCCCTGTACAGAGCAAGAAGCTGTGCAGGGGAAAAGAACCCCTAAGGCGGTTGAGCACACCCAGCTTCTGGGAGGCTGCCTTAGCAAGACTGGTAATATGGTCCTTCCAAATGAGAGCAGAAGAAAAAGAGACACCAAGAATATTGAGAGAAGATGAAGGGTTGATTTTTGTATTGTTGAAGAATAAGGGATAGTCCGCTGGGAGATCCTGACGGGTAGATAGATGGAGAAATTGGGTTTTGGAAGCATTAAAGTTAACAAGGTTTTCTCTGCCCCAATTGGAAATAGTATTTAGATCAGAATTTAAGAGTTCTATGGCTTCATTATGTTTGTCGTTGAGGGATTGCTGGCTGGGGCGTTCTGAAAAACTAATGGAGTAGTGTAAGGTTGAGTCGTCTGCGTATGAATGGATGGGAATTAAGGTACAGTTAAGGAGATCATTTATAAAAATTAGAAAGAGAATAGGAGATAGGACAGAGCCCTGAGGAACACCGGAGTTTATAGGGTGAGGAAGTGAACAATGGCCGTCCACAACCGCAGCTATGGAACGGCCGGAAAGGAAATTAGAGACAAAGGCACAGATGGAGGGATAGAAACCGAAGGAGGGTAGTTTAGAAATTAAAGATTTATGCCAGACTCTATCGAAGGCTTTCGATATGTCTAGTGCAATAGAAAAAGTCTCACCGAAGTCCCGAAAGGAGGATGACCAAGAGTTAGTAAGATATGAAAGAAGATCACCAGTAGAGCGACCCTTAACCTCTGAAGTGCGCATGGGGGTAATTGGAAACGTCCCCCTGTGCTGACGTATTTGAGGTGTTTCCGTCACTAAAATATTCATTGTAACATTAATAGCATTAATACTTATCCATATGCGCTTATTATGGGTTGATTATAAAGGTATTAACCTGAAACAACAATAAAACGAGTGAAAACAGCGTTTGGATGGTCAAAATCGGAGATATAGCCCGCGAGTTGTATAATGTATGGGTGAGGCAAACTGCTTTCCCGCCAATTTCCCGCAAGGCCACTGAGACACAGTCGATCGATACTCTCTCTCTCTCTCTCTTGCACTCGCTTGCCATCAGTGATGACAACACCCTGCTTGCAACTCGCTAATGTTAGCACGAAAATATACCTCAGAATAAGGGAATAACAGGGAAAATAGGTGATAACTGAAGGAGAGGAGGAAAGTGGGGAAGGAGGGGAGGTAGATGTAATGCCCTCGAAAATATCCCGCAACCCCAATAATGTACTACCCGAGTTGACGTCAGGTATAGTGTAAAATAGTCGTTGATGGGAAGTCCAATAAACTCATCACGTGAAACACCACGAGACTATCACCTGGTTCTTACAAATCGGACTAAGGTTACTATACTTTTGTACGTCCGTGGTAGTACAGTGGGTTAGCGCGCGGGCCTGGTGGTGATGGTTGGGTCACTAACCAGGGTTCGAACCCCACCCAAGGCATCTCAAAACCTGTGGGTTTTTAGGAGGGTTAAATTCCCTTCAGAGGTTCGTACCCCGCGCCAGGTACCAGGAAAAGTTGATCCTAAAGGTAGCCTGGGGAAATTTCAGGAGACCATGAATTCCCTTCACACCCGGCATTTCATTGGTGGCAGTCACGGAACGTGATCTGGTAGCTACATAGAGCACCCATCACGCGGACCCTAACAATATTGAGATTGCTGAGGTGATACAGCTACGATACCTTACGACCTTAAAAGAGGCTAGGGACTAGCCTAGTTAAAGAAGGATGTAATGTAATGCCCTCGAAAATATCCCGCAACCCCAATAATGTACTACCCGAGTTGACGTCAGGTATAGTGTAAAATAGTCGTTGATGGGAAGTCCAATAAACTCATCACGTGAAACACCACGAGACTATCACCTGGTTCTTACAAATCGGACTAAGGTTACTATACTTTTGTACGTCCGTGGTAGTACAGTGGGTTAGCGCGCGGGCCTGGTGGTGATGGTTGGGTCACTAACCAGGGTTCGAACCCCACCCAAGGCATCTCAAAACCTGTGGGGTTTTAGGAGGGTTAAATTCCCTTCAGAGGTTCGTACCCCGCGCCAGGTACCAGGAAAAGTTGATCCTAAAGGTAGCCTGGGGATATTTCAGGAGACCATAAATTCCCTTCACACCCGGCATTTCAGTAGAGGACTGAGATTTTGCATGGCCCAGGGGCCAATTTTTTTTTTTTTTTTTTTTTTTTTTTTTTTTTTTTTTCGATGTCAAAAGTTGATTTTTTTTTTCACTCACTCTTAAGAGTCTCCCCGCAGTCCGCCGGGGGAACTCTTAAGAGTCTCCCTGCAGTTCCCGGGTTAAGGAAGCCATACTGGCGATCTGAGAGCAGATTATGAGAAGAGAAATGCTTAAGAAATTTGGAAGCAAGAATAGTTTCAAAAACTTTAGAAAGACAAGAGATAAGAGCAATTGGACGATAGTTGGAGGGTTGAGAGCGGTCACCCTTCTTTGGGACAGGTTGAATGTGAGCAAACTTCCAGCATGAAGGGAAGACGTTAGAGGATAGACAGAGACGAAAGAGTTTGCCTAGGCAGGGAGTCAGCACGGAAGCACAGTTTTTGAGAACAACAGGAGGAACACCGTCCGGACCGTACGCCTTATTAGTGTTAAGCCCAGAGAGGGTAGAAAGTACATCTTTAGAAGAGATTAGGATATTAGGCATAAGTAAGAGAGAGGAGGGCGGAGAGGGAGGAATAGCACCGGAATCATCCAAGGTGGAGTTTCTAGCAAAAGTTTGAGTGAAGAGTTTAGCTTTGTCAGAGGTCAATAATGTCTTGCAATCTTTCCATTATTTAACAGTTTCAGTACAGTACTGTTCATGGCAATCTTTAGACAATTTTACATAACTTAGAAAGGATTTGTGTGAATCCAAGGGTCATTAATATTGTGTTAGTTTATATCTCTTAATTATATTCGTATATCTGTCCAAAGCTTCATCGAATCTAGTGTTGGTAAAAAATGAAATAAAATAACGCCATTACGTTAATCTGACTCTGGTCATTTACTTTCAGTAACGGTTGAAGATATACTACCTAAAATACCCCAAAAAAGGAAAGACACCGTAGTCAAGAAAAGGTAAGACACCCCGAAAAACAGCAAAGAAGAGAATGAGCAACAAAGAAAACGTCGCCCCAGCTTGCAAGAGATAACCGAAGAAGAAAAACCCAAAACACCAGAAAAGCACGAGTCCAAGAAGTCAACTTCAGAGAGAGAATTCTCCCTACCAATAATTCTCTTGAGACCTCTGGTGGACGCTTCTGAACTAGCGCCAGAGCTACGACTGTAGACATCACTATACCCAACACCTAGGATATGCACAGTTTATCTCAATTTGTGTGTGATTCTACACGTTTTTATTTTACAGTATACGACTACACTAAGTGCTTATATAGCATAGTAATAAAGGGAAAGTCCATATGCAGCTGATAATGACTACAAACCAAACATAATTATAAGCTGATTAAACATCAAAACAAAATTGGCGCGAAAATACCTGCTGACTTTGTATTGTAAATATACGTTATTTATGAATATGGGTGATTTTAAAATATATAAAACAACAGTATGCATAGACCAAAGTACAGTATGTGTCACCTACAGAAATTTCTACTAACTGCATATATTATAGAATTGTTGAAAGAGAAGGAGGGTGGATAGCTCCGCGATGTCGCCCATTTCCCACAATGCACCGCGGTAAACCTTGCGTTCAGCACCTCTATCGGCCACTGTTGGTATTTATTGGTAGGGAGAATTAAGACACCAAGCGCACCCCAGAAAACAGCACCTGCAGCGACAACGAGGAAATTACGAGTCGCCACTATCATGAACCCTTCAACACCAGGGAAGACGATTCCCCAAATATCTACAACGCAGACACTGACCCGGACGGGAAGGATAAAATTCAACCAGAAATATTAGAAGAAACACTATCTATGTCTGTATACCATATTACCATGTCCTTAAGTTTAGCCACATTATTTTCTTTTAGTTTAGTTAGGAGGAGAATTAAGTCCCTCGAATAATTAAGATGATCAAGATATAATGCAGCGTATTATATATTTTTATGTAATATATTCATGTTAATAAAGAACCATTGTCTATGATTTCTAGAGTGTCAAATGTTCATGTTGTTGAAGACGTATTGTCTTCACAATAATAATCTAAATTGTTTAACATTCTATTTCTTTAATATCATTGTGTTTCCTACGAATGCCAACATGATGCTATAATACCGCCACCATATAATTATGCAAAACCAAGATTACCTAGAATAGATAAAGCACTTCTTTTATTTCTTCCACAACATATATTCACATGTCTTTTCATTACCACACTATCTTCCTAGTAAACAGAACACATCATCTCATTTCAGGTATAGGCCTATCTATCAACTCCACTCAGTTTCCCTTCTTCCTTATTCTCCATTGCGCGCATTTCTCCCTTCAACCTAACGTATGTCAACAAACACTCGCCAGTGGTACCAACACGCACTAGCCGAGGATACCAACCCCTCGGAATATATGCTCGCGTAAAGATACCCTCACATAGTATCGAGAACCATCTCATGACTTTTACCAAGATATTAGAATAGCCGACCATTTATATAATTCTGTAGATTCATCCTAAAACTTGATCAAAATACTTTCAAATATTGAATACCCCGATGCACATACAGACCTTAATTTTTTCTTTTGTTATTCTCGTTTCCGGGATCCCCACCTAAAGTTTAAAGGCTCGAAAAAGTTATATTATCCCGAGAACCTCCTAACCCTGTTCTTATCTAAGACACGAAGAATAAGCCTTTACTCAAACTCTTTCTTTAGAAAATATTAGCCATATATAATACCCTCTTATCATTGAAATATTTATAAAGTAAAGTGGAAGTGACCTCCCGCTAGAGCAAGAAGGACTCTCTGACCCCACAGAGAGTGCGTGCCTGCGCCCTTGCGACCCTCAAAGGGTGAACGGGTACTGTAGGAATCGGTTTTTACTCCATACCCGAAAGAGGATTTATGGAGCTCCGATCTTACTCTCAACCATCTGAACAATTTTACCAGCACACCTAAACTTCGTTAGATGTGGAAATAGCCTCACGAAAATATCAAGCCCTGGTGGGGGCACGAACTCTCGACCCTTGGGTGGTGAGGCAGACACCTTACCAGTTAAGCCCGGTTCACACAAGCCGTCTTTTGCGGGTCCGTTTTTGGGCCTGTGACGTCACATACGAAAAACATACGCGGAAAAGTAAATTTGAAAGGAAATGCGGAGAGCGCGTGCCAGACTCTGGGGAGCGGAACGTAACCTACTTCTCTGGTGTAAGGTAAACACCTACTAGACGATCGTTAACATAGACTGAGAAACGATCTTTCTTGGTGCTTATTTCTTAATTTTGAACGAAGATGAACTACCACCGTAATTCAATGCATATTAACTAGGAACGTACATCAAAACCAAACCATCACGTAGCCTGCAGTTTCCCACATATTTATATAAGTTATGTTAATTCCTCTCGATCCGTGACCATGTTAATAGAAATATATTGCGCATCATTGAATTACGAGTGGTTAATTCATATGATTAGTAAACTGGTAATTAAAAGAAACCGCGCTCGCAATTCATTCGTATAGGCCTACTATATAATTTACATTCATACATCAGATCACGATTAGAAACAACTTATGTGGGCAACGGTACCTGGACATAGACTAATTATAGCCTATGCACTGTAGAAGGGAATCGATATTTTATTGGAGAAACGTCATGTTGTTGTTGTTCTGTAGTTATAATCTAGGATTCTAGGTGTTTATTGTCTCTATCTGGAGGCGCGTGAAGCAGTACAACGTGTTAACTTTGGTAAGTTTGGTGGTACCGCGTCGGCTGTCAGGTACACGATCAATAGGTTAACGTATTAAACTGCCTTAATATTTGCCTTGCCATTAAAATTATACATATAGCGTATATTGTTATGCGATATTAACTATAATGTAATGGAAATTGGCACAACAATATTACACACATTTCACTTCAATGTTCAATATACGTAACGTTCTTCTCGTGCGTACACCAAAAAGATGAATCGAAACCATCTTTTTGAGCGGTACGCATTTTGGTAAACGGCTTCTCGGTTCACACTACGTACACGCCGCATGTCTGTCAGTGACGTCACAATTTTTTAAACGGTACGAAAAACGGATAGTGTGAACTAGGCTTGAGACCAATAGAGATATCCCACTTGGCCTGGTCGGCTCAGGGTATTTCCGCATCCGATCTGTTTAGGCTAGCCTATTTTCACTGACTTTACACTACTTCACTTTCCGGGAAGCGAAGGCTCCGAACCGAGAGGACGAACAGAGAGGAACAAGCCTGAGCCGAATCGACCGAGAGATGAACGGGAATGGTGAGTCAACTTCACTGAGCGGTACACCACACACACCTAGCCTACTAACTGCCCAGTTGGCAACTCGCTTGGGAGGCTGACAACTTCACAACCCAACCCAAGCGCATCTCACATACACTCCCTGCTCTCTCCTATCTCCTTCCTTGCCCTGTAGGAATCACCTGTAGGAATTTGGCCTGTAGGAATAAGTTTTTACACCATACCCGAAAGAGGATTTATGGAGCTCCGATCTTACTCTCAACCATCCGAACAATTTTACCAGCACACCTAAACTTCGTTAGATGCGGAAATATCAAGCCCTGGTGGGGGCACGAACTCTCAACCCTTGGGTTGTGAGGCAGACACTTTACCAGTTAGACCAATAGAGATATCCCACTTGGCCTGGTCGGCTCAGGGTATTTCCGCTTCCGATCTGTTTAGGCTAGCCTATTTTCACTGACTTTACAGTAGGCTACCACTCAGGAAAATCTGAGAGGAGTAAGCAATATTAATGCTTTCTTAAAACTGGCATGCTGATTAGGAAATCTCAAGATTAACTTCACCCTCCTCAGTTAAGATATTACTGGCATGCCGAATATCTACTTGTCTGAGGAATCAAAAGTCCTATTAAGGGATCGTTGTTGACTGTGTGGCATACCGACAATGAACGTCGAGGCCTCTAATTGGCTGTACCTTCAGTGGTAAAAGTTGAAGTAGCCAGGACCTGTGAGCCTAACCTGTGTGGTCCGAAAGATGGATGCTAAGTTTCCACCCAGACAAAAGCAAGTACATGCGGATAGGGAGGTCCAACGTTGAGGAACAGCCTCGAACAGGTATATATACAATGTATAATAACATTACGAAGACCAGTGCAGAAAAGGATATAGGTGTAGTGATAGACGACAAACTGTCTTTATATGGTCACCTAGCCGAGAAAATTAACAAGGTCAATATAATCGTTGTTAATTCCATATTTGTTGAGATACCGATTCAAAATTCAGCAGGCATAAAAATATCAGTAATCACATTCAGCTGATCTACATTTCCAAGTTCGGGATATATATATATATATATATATATATATATATATATATATATATATATATATATATATATATATATATATATATATATATGAACATCTAACAAAAACTTGCTACCTCCCAACTTGAACAATAATTGAGACTGCTCAGTATTGACTGTAGGGTGGGGGTGAAACGAACAGTGTCCATAATTTCTGCCCTATCAATAATAAAATAGTTTCCCCAACACCTCAAAAGAAGAAAACGGAGCGCTTGAGGATGACGGGAAACTATTGTATACATCGCGACGGACAGAGTTTTCAGGTAATTTTTTTTATTTTTTAGGTGATCGATGTAATATTTCGCGTTCTAATATAGTGCTTCTTGACTGTGAAAACGTGCTGATTCTAGTGGTATGATGCTTAATAGTGAAATGTACTTAGCTGCAATGATATCTGGTGAGAAAGGCTTCCATTCAGACATTTCATTCAGCATCATGCATGTGTAAACATTGATGACACGAAGGGGGTGTAGCGATGGGGTGCGTACCGAACTGTTCGGTACACCACAAATTTAAATGGCGTTTCAAGACCAAAAAAAAAAAAAAAAATCCAAGTAATACAAAAAGTACTCGGTTGTGTTGAGCTGGAGTTAGAAGAAGGGAAGAATGTCGGATGTAAGGTGTTTTATGTTGGTAAAATCATAAGTTGTGACAGTATGGAATATAATATTTCTTTCTTGAGAATGTGCTCTAAAATTGGCAATAAAAACACTTTCAACATATATTTTATTTGAGATCACCAGTTTTTACAATATCACTATGCATTTTAATAGTGAAAAGGGTGGTGTTTCGATCACTCCCATGCATTGTTCGGACCACCCCATATGGTGGGTATGGTCAGAACAAGGGGTACCCGTTTTTAAAAATTCAATAAGTTGACCTTAACTACTACTTACACGATTAGTAAAAATCATCATGATAGGCCTTGACCCATAGTTTATTGTGATATAACTATTTTTCCATAAAGTTTGTTACCTGATTTTTGGTGAATATTGTATCCACTAATAGTTCGTTACACCCCCACCTCACCCCTATGCTTACTGACAGTGAGAGTGCTCCAGTATTTTGTGTTTGTGTTTACCTTGGAAATTGAAAATATTTAATTTTCAATAGAAAATGTCACATTATTAAATTCTAAGGAATACCTAGTCATTCTAGCTGCTGCATCTACCATGTCAAAAGTCAGGTGGAAGTTTACAACGAAAAGGACATAAATATATCATCGACACATCTTGTAGGCTATAACAAAATCAAGGATTCAAGAAGTCTGCGAAGCTTGAGAATTAAATCAGGTCAGAAATGTTACCAGCTTGTAAAGCTCGGACTAAAAACATTGAATTGGATTATTCAGAAAGGGTCCAGGCCGGAGAGCAATGCTCAAAATGTGGCAGTATGAATGGGTATAAGCAATTCAAAATAATAATATTCTTATAGATGTTTCTGCACTTATGCAAGAGATCCTTATTTGGGACATAAATAAAGTAATTGAACATAATTTCTCCACCTAAAGTCACACCTAATATTACAGAGAAACACAATATGCCACTATATTATTACATCGTTATAAACGATATAAACGAAGATAGAGAGAGGACTGAAGAACTGGCAAGAGAAGTGGTGATGAATATAAATGAGTGGAGAATGTTTGTGAATAGATGAGTGATAACGTGGTCGTAGAGAGAGGGGGTCGGGCACCAGGTGGACTAGATATCCGTCAGGCGTATATCTAAATAGATAAATATATAAATTAAGTAAATGTGAAATTTCTACTCTACGGAATGAACACTGCATACCTTACCGTAAGACTTTGATCATATCACTCTCAAAAACCCATTCCTTCGTAAATCTGGGGAAACTACAGTTATGAAATACAAATTTATATAATGTAGGGGAATATATATATCAAATATAGAATCCCACTGAAATAGTTAAGGGGACCCCCCTCATTTTTTTCTCTCCCTCTCCCTTTCTCTCTGGGTTGTATCCATTCGGCCTTTTTCAGCCTACTGTTTTAAGACGTTTATTCCCATCGAGGTGTTGATTTTATACTGGCGAGCGGTAGCGAGCCAGCATTTTTTTTTTATAAACTTGGCAGCAGGCTAAATTTGTACATTTTTCGATAGATAATTTTCTCCGGCGAAGCCGGATTTCTCCATACAATGCTGGCTCGCTATTGCTCGCCAGGAAGAAATAGACACCTGGATGGGAATAAATTTCTTTAAACAGTAGGCTGAATGGGGCCGAATGGATACAAGCCAGAGAAAGAGAGAAAAAGAGAGAAAAAAGCAGGTAAACTGATAACACAGGTAGGCAACCATTCTTCCCTGTACACTTATAAGGGGTTCAGCTTCCGGTCAGTAGGGCAAAGTATCTGGTGACGTCATCAGGTATCAGTTTAAGGGGGGTCACCGTTTTTTTTCTCTTTCTCTTTTTTTTTTTCTTTCTCTGGCTTGTATCTATTCGGCCCCATTCAGCCAACTGTTTTAAGACGTTTATGCCCATCCAGGTGTCGATTTCTTCCTGTCGAGGGATAGCGAGCCAGCATTATATGGAGAAATCCGGCTTCGCCGAAGACATTTTTCTATCGAAAAATGTACACATTTAGCTTGCTGTCAAAACAAAAATATATATATGCTGGCCCGCTACTGCTCGACAGGAAAATATTGACACCTGGATGGTGGTAACCGTCTTCAAACAGTAGGCTGAATGGGGCCGAATGGATACAAGCCAAACAGAGAGGGAGAGAAAGAGAAAAAAGCGAGGTTGGCCCCCTTGAGGTATCATAGTAGGGAGGTATATGACAAATTCAAGATATATTATCTCTGATAGAAAACAGACACCGTAAGCTTACTCTTGTCTTGAAATCAATAGACAAATGATGCTAAATCTCGTGAGTATACCAGAAAACATTATATATCTTTCAAAGTTAGATTAATGTTATAGATATATATGTGATGATGTGATGAATAGTCCTAATGGTATATCCAGGATCCACACACTGGATCCTGGGTATATCCATCAAGAGAATAGACTAAGACTTCCCAGAATTGTAGTGAATATTTCCACAACCAATGGTTAAATATGTATAATAATTCACTAATTGTAAAGAGTATACGATGTACCAGTATGTAGAACTTATGAAACTACCTGATATCATTCTTGAGTTAGACAGTAAAATAGTATTATCAAAGATATCAGTTCCAAGAGGTGGGGGGGTTCGGGGGAGAGGGGGGGGCCCCCGAAACATTTTTTTTGGACCTGAAATCATAACTATTGCACAAATTCAAAAAATCTGTTTTTAATTACCGCCGCATTCACGCACCGAATGTTCATGTGAAGTTTGGTGAAAATCAGTCCAACAGTCTAGGAGGAGTTATCGGACAGACAGACAGACAGACAGACATTTCGGCCACAATGTACCACTATACGGGGAGCGATACCACTCTGCTTACGCAGAGTTGATAAGAAGAAGAAGAAAAACCCATACATCTAGGTTATGATTTGACAAAATTATTTAACCTCTAGAAAATGAAAGGGCTGCAAACAATATCAGTTAAATGTTCTAATACATTACAGTGATGGGGGGAGGACACTACATAAAACCTTCAATATATTTTTAACGGTTGAAATTCGGACTTTTTGTTATAGAATATTTTAGGCTTAGAATACCTTGTTCTATCATTTCCTAAAGTTATGCCCTTTCCTCCTGGGACACCCTGTATATATATATATATATATATATATATATATATATATATATATATATATATATATATACAGTATATATATATATATGTATATATATGTATATATATATTTTTTTTTTCCTGTTCGGGCTCTGTCTCGAGTCGGCCACCCCCAGCTATGGGGTATGTGCCTGAGTACATACATACATACATACATACATACATACATATTGTTATGCCACGTTTTCAAGAAACGTGATATATTCTGATACAACAAAAGGCTGCTCTACTGGGTGAGGACTGACCGTATTTCCCAAATCACCACACAAAATAACAGGCAATAAACAAGTCACAAGACAAGAATACACAATATATATTTAACATAAGTGGCGGTTCATAACATTCACAGATCACAGAAATGCCAATAATGCTGATATGGAATAAAGCATAAGTGGTAATAATAAATCAGAGGTAATAGCCTCAACATACAGGTAAATCGTTACAAGAATGATCGATATAGTGATCAACAGAGTGTGCATAAATAATTATGATATGAACAAAGCCAAAAGGGTAGGCTATAATATTATGTACGAAGTTAACCCTTACTGTACCAGAGGGTATTACTATAAATGTAACCTCCAGTACCAAGCATTTTGGCCAAAATGGCTTCAAAGACGAGAGCGCAACCTCTCACCCTGAAATCTGGACGAGTACTGAGCCAGCCTGCCTGTCGGACCTTGGATGCACTCTGAAAAATGTTGCTAAGGTCTCAAAATAGTGTTTATAAGTCACGGTGCCTGGTACCGCTCGGTACAAGGACCGAATATTACTGACGGACATCGTACGGCGCTGGTACTGGCGAGTGACGTATACTTACTGTCGGCCATTGTACGTCGCTGGTACAGTAAGGGTTAATATCGTGAAATACTGAGGATATGAAGCACGGGACAAAAGAACGATCTAAAACTTAAAGGTGAACACAGGTGACAATTATAGTTCAATTGTCTAAAACAAGAATAATAGAAAGTTAAGTTATCAAAGGTAATCTAAATGGATATATAAATAAATATGCATTAAATTAGCATAAACTCGTAATTTGAAGTACTCAACTCTGCGTTAGAAACATCCACTATTTGGAAATGAACCTGGTGACATAGAACGTATAAACGTAGGTGCCCAACGAGTGATCTTATTTACGTATAAGTGTGTTGTGTAAAATAAAAGGGAAATCAGATATATATATATATATATATATATATCTTCTCTCCAATGAATCACGGGAGCCCAAGATTCGAGAAAGTATATTTATCGATACCCGGTGTGGACAGGAGTGTTTTGTTTCCCACAAGCGGGATAACAGAATCAACCAAGAAGGAAGACCAAAGCACTCTCGGAATCTACGTTCAATATAATATGAAGATCCTCGGCACACCTAGGTCTAAAGCCTCACAATAATCACGCTACCACTACAGAAAGAAGAATAGCACTTAAAGGAGTTTTTCCGGAGAGACATAGAAGAGCGATCTTGACACTGTTTCTGGACACACCGGTACGGCACCCGTCACTTAGGTCCTTTTTCACACTGGCTCTACTCGGGACCAAACAAGTCCAGAATTTGAGTGGTCTTTCATTCGTCTTTCTTCACTGCTTGCTCTCTTCTTCTCAATCATGCTGGCCCTGAGGGAAGAGACTGTTTTCCCTGCTACTCCAGGATAATCCAAATACTTTTCCGGGGTAGGAGGTAATTTAGGTTTGTCGACTCGGATACCTTCACTTGAATGATTAACCTTGGTTTTAGACTTAGCTAAAGTTGAACAAGGGAGAGACTGTATCCCGAATATGGGGTGTTCTTTACGAGAAGTTTAATGTTGGTCAGGGATTCCTGAAGGGTCCTCACGAACAACACCTAGAACTCTTAGTTTCTCAGTCTTTTCAATTTCTCGATCAGTGCTCAAACCTGATTGATTTAATTGCAAGTGCTGGTACTTTCCCGAGTCCGGAACTCCTGTTTTCTATAGTCTTTTCAATTTCTCGATCAGTGTTCAAACCTGATTGATTTAATTGCAAGTGCTGGCACTTTTCAGAGTCTCTATTCCCCTTTGGGTTTTATGATACAGCAATTCGTCTGTCAGTGCTCAAACCTGACGGATTTCGATCAATGCTCAAACCTGATCGAGTTGACTGCCCGTTAGGGTGTCCAAGTTGAGTATTAATACAAGCCTCAGAGTTTACTTTTATCCTTTCTAACCTAGGATTACTTCTCCAGGATCAGCCAACAGGCTGATTGCTTTTCTTTTGGTTGGCCAGCGTGAGTAGTGTCTCTTTTTGCTGCGTTGTCCTAGGCATGATGACTCCAGTCATCAAGGGCATGAGGGACGTCTGCATTTCTCCTGAAGCTGTGGGACGAGATGGACGGGCGGCAGCTGATGTTTTGTATAGCTCTTTAGGTTGTGTCAAAGCTGATCTACGATGGGGGTCGTTGGGTGGTGTAGTTGTGGAGATATTGGGATTGTTTGTGGTGAGTATTTTCCCCAAGTTTGGAGGGTTATTGAGAGGACTTGGTGGAGGATATTTAGGTTGTTGAGGAGGGTCTGGATAATTTTACAGGGACCGCGCCAGATGGGCGCTATTGGGGTTGCAAGGGAATGATGGTGGGGTCCACGTGTTTCCCGGGGTTTGCCTTTTTTCGGGGGGGAACGGGACTACATGTATTTCTTGCTTTTTCTATTTTGTCCTAGTGCACTCGTTGGGGACGGTCCTGCGGGTGACGTAAGGGCAGTATGGTTGTAGTTTTGATGACAGGGTGGTGGTGTTTTGGTTACCAGGGGGGTTGGAGGTTTTTGGAATGGTGAATTATCCCCTCACTGGTCCATTCTCTCCATTTTCTATGGTGTTGTGCGCAGCTGGAAGTGGAGGTCCGCCATTTTGAATGTTGTTGTTGTGGTGATAAATTTATCTTATGCTCGCAATCCGAGCAGCTGGCCTTGATGTGTCGGCTGATGTGGCGGAATGTTGGAGGAGAGATTTTGCTTGTTCTTTACCAGGGTGCATCTCAGTGAACATCATCAATCGTCTGGTTCACCCGACCCCCGCACATCATACAGACCAAGAATAGCACTGCAAAGAGCTGAAGTGAAGACTAACTGATAATGTGATAAGACGAGTGATAACATGATATACGTCTGACTGGTGCCATTAGGTACTTTGTCGGACCCCCCTGTCACCTACACCTCCTATATAGCTCTTCTTTACCTTGGGATTTTACTGGTACGTGCTCTACTCTACACTATATAAAACTATCTGTAATATTATCTGTACAAGACTGTAAATTGTCATCATCGAATATATATATATATATATATATATATATTGTGATGCCCTGTTTTTCTACAGGTTTAACTTGGGTAATGTGAGTTCTAACTGACTGGGTATATAAGGCTGCATGCACAATTAATACAAGGTATGAGGAATAGAGAACACAAAAGAAACACACGGTAACAAGACACACGATCACGTTTATTAATATACCACTGCTGAATACTCGTGTAAGACAATATGATAGAAATGAACAACACTAGCATAAGTGGATCTGGATGGAGCCTAGTCTCCCACTTCCAACGTTCAGGTATTAATCTTCTGATCACTGGCTTATTTAACAGGTTTATATACTGGAGACCATAAATGTTACTTATAGATTCATATTCACTGTTAGATTTATTACTGGTAGCTCTGGTGCACAAGTAATAGTTCACAGACTAGATTAGACACTCGTATTTTAGAGCACGGGAATTCTAGTAACCTCAGGGGGGGTACTGATCTAAGTTTTATATTCTTATGGCAGAAATACGTAGAACACAAATCAGTGGGCGAACGTTAGATATCACTAGGGTTTTACTCCTATGTAATAATATCTGGATAAAGGTAATTACGAGAGTTAATGTCGCCTGTTAATTAATAAACACTGATACGCTTAGCACTTCCCAACTGGAATGGTTATATATGAATTACACTGGGCAAAGATATAGCCACTTCGTAGAAATATTAATAAGTGAATTTCTAAACAGCACTGTAACAATGTAGTACTGATAGAGTGAATCTTGGGTAGTATCTGATTGGTCTGGTCCTGGTTATCTTGCGTCCATGATGTTGGGGGCTAACGACTGGTTCCGCGGCCGTCCAGGGTGTCCATATGTATGAAGTTCTCAAATACGTGGACAGGTCCTTCTATCCAAATCTGCCACGGAGTCTGCCAGCTCTGGAACTCACTTCTCAGTAACTAGCAAGGATAGAGCTCAAGGTTAACTCTGGTGACCAACCTGGATTGGTGTCTATCTTTCAACTGATTTTACTGGGGGCTGGAGCTGGGTTTATAGGCTCGGTTTTGGGCCCTGTAGGCCATAGGGATCTCGAGTCTTATGGACTTATTTGAGCTCTCAATAGATACGGGGACTAGGTAAGGTGGTAATTACTGTTGTGGCACATGGCTATAGGAAGCCTTCATATTTTAATATAACTGAGCCTTAGTAAGAGGTACTATTTTGGCTATACTGGAAGTATTGAGGGGAGAGAGACTGGATCTACTTTGCGAGGAGGATGGGGACAGCTGTGATAGGAGCGTCTCTCTTAGATTGTTCAATCTTCATTCTATGGTATAGCTGAGGTGCTAATTTAGTGATCAGAGTATGCAAGAAAGGTAAATGGTTTATTGTTAGTTAATAGAGGTTAGTAAAGGTGTTAGTCATGCATGGTTAGTTCATTGATAGGAAGAATTCCTGTGCTACCTGGCAATGACCCGGGAGTCAAAACAGGGGTCAGGTATACCTCCGCAGGGGTGGGGGTCTCCCTCCTCGGGTGGGTAAAAAGGGGTAGCTGGGCGCCCTCTCTCTGTGATGGTCGTCCGGCGGCTGTGGCTAGGGGCTTGCCATATCACCAGTGTTTGTAATAACCCTCTGTGTATGAGACAGATGTGGGTGTCCTTAATACCAAAACCGAAGGTGCCTTGGCTAGCTGGTTTTACTTGGTTGGTTATTAATTGTATGGTTTGCTGGATGTGGTGGAGACTGGGTTGCTAACTCTGCCACATTTATCTGGAAGTATGGCAATAGAAGTTAGTTACTGGTGAGGCGGCTAGCCTCGCACCGACGACCATTGGGTGCAGGGTTGTGAATAGGTTGTAAGAGAATAGATGGCATGCAAGGGGTTAGTAAAGTTCTAATGTTGTTCTGGCCTACTAAGGGAAGGCAGGCTGGATAGGAGTATATATATAAAAGGTTGGAGAGCGTTAGCAACGGAAAAATCAAGGATCTTCAAGAGGTATGAGAGAGAGGCTAGGTCGGACAAGAGTCGAGAAGCGCGGGGTATTTTAATGAGAGGGGAGGAGTTCAGGGGGGCTATAGGGAAATTTGACCCTAAGGTCTCTGGGCGTGGGGGTGGCATTAGGCTGCAGTTGATATTGGAGTTTGAAAAGGCAGTGAAAGTACGTTAGCCAAATGCTACCGGGGAATGCAACTATGGGGTGGTATATGAGTCTGGAAAAGATAGAATTATGTGGACTGTGGGGCTGGGGGGGGGAGAAGGAGGTGAACTGTAGGTGTGTGCGTGACTGTGGGTAAAGTGGGGAAAAAACATGGTGTATTATTCTTCGTCAGTATGAGGGGTTATGGATACTATTAGTTGGCACAAGCTTTTGCACGTCTAGTTGTCCCTGGGAACTGCGTTTTCTATGAAATATATACCAAGAAAAGCGGCAGTTCGTAGGGGTACTTAGTTATTGTTTCGAGGTACTTATGACAGATACTGGTAACAAGGTTATCTATACAATCTCTGGTTGGGGTAAGAGGTGTAGGACACGAAGCAAATTGGCGTAGTGTGGACTGTGGATACGAAGGAGGTAAGTGGAAGACGTATGACAATTGTGGAAAAGTAAATGGAAAAAGGTGAACACAATGGCGGATAAAGATACTTAACCTAAGGATTGAATACATAGATTTATGGGGCGATGGGTCTTCAGAAACTTAGTCTGGCAAGACAAGATGTTAGGGAATGTTAATATTAATACTTAACCTAAGGATTGAATACATAGATTTTATGGGGGCGATGGGTCTTCAGAAACTTAGTCTGGCAAGACAAGGTATGTTAGGGTAGGTTAATATTAATAACTAACCTAAGGATTGAATACATACATTTATGGGGGCGATTGGTCTTCAGAAACTTAGTCTGGCAAGACAAGGTATTTTAGGGTATGTTGATATTAATATCCTAACTTAGGGACAGGGCATGGGTGTATTAATATGAATGTATATTCTTGTTCATCATCGTGTAGGTAGAATCGGGCGGGTAAGAGGTGTAGGACACGAAGTAAAATGGCGTAGTGTGGACTATGGATACGAAGGAGGTAAGTGGAAGACGTATGACAATTGTGGAAAAGTAAATGGAAAAAGGTGAACACAATGGCGGATAAAGATACTTAACCTAAGGATTGAATACATAGATTTTATGGGCGATGAGTCTTCAGAAACTTAGTCTGGCAAGACAAGATATGTTAGGGAATGTTAATATTAATACTTAAACTAAGGATTAAATACATAGATTTATGGGGGCGATGGGTCTTCAGAAACTTAGTCTGGCAAGACAAGATAGGTTAGGGAATGTTAATATTAATACGTAACCTAAGGATTGAATACATCGATGAACGACGACATTATAGTCGTCGTCCTAATAAGGTGATGAAACCTGGTTGATCTGCACTTGGCACAATACGACACAAGGACAGTGCCGCTATGTCGTATCAATACTGGTGGCAGTTAATATTATAGAGACACTTAGTTACTAGAGGAACATTGCAAGGGGGCAACTGAGCACGGGTTACATATATCTATACTCGTCATGGGAAATGATATACGAGGTCTAGGGACAGGCGTGGGTGTTTTAACTTCTAAGATATATAACATCTACTTCTCGGATGTAGGAACATACATAGATATATGGCTGTCTGATTTGTTGGCATTGGCTCAACTTAGGGACAGGGCATGGGTGATTTTAATATGAATGTATATTCATGTTCATCATCATTGTAGTTAGAAGTGTAGGACACGAGGGGGTAGTGTACGTGAGGTGTGGAAAATGGTCAGTTTAGAATGGGTAGGTAGGTGCGGCCTGGAGCTGCTTAGCCCTGCGGGCTTGGGCCTGTCTCAATTGGCTGGCTCGGTCAGCTGGTCCTTCCGTTCTGTGGACCTTTCTTTCGGGTGTTTCTGTGTGGTGTTCGCTCGTGGCTTCTGTGGTGGGCTTCTCGTTCTGGGGCATTATACTTCCCTCTCCTTCATTATAGGCTCGTCCCCGAGCCTCAAGGGTGAAGTAAAAAGAAGCATAGTTATGGTGGGTCATTTTGAGGGTGTTTAGAAGTTCCACCAAGCAAGAGAGCGACGGTCAGGTTTCTTTTGTAGGTCAATGTATACCTGTAAGAATGTGTCCTCTGTGTTGTGACGGGCGGTTGCCCGGGCTTGATGTGGGCGTTGTAGACGTAAGTGTCCAGTGGGGGTTTTTACTTTAACCTTTCGTATGAATGGTTTGTAGTTTTCCCCGTGGGGGTCGGAGTGAGGTGTGTGGGATTGACAGGAGGTCTGTTTAGTGTGGTGAATGGGTTACTAACCGAAGGGGAGGGATTACCGCGCAAAAACGGAGCTGGGGATGAAGGGGGAATATGAGTCTAGGGTTTTTTGGGGTTGTCTTGAGCGGTGTTGTAGGCTGGGAAATTATAGTAAGGCAATGCGCAAGATCGGTTTAGGTAAGGTGGGTGAAGGAGGTGTGTGAGAAGGAGGGGGTGTGTGTTGTGTGGCTTGGGTCTTTAGTGTCAGAACGGGGTGTTATTTTTGTATAACTGTCTTTAAATCTGATGGGTCTGTTGATTATTCTACCTCTGGCGGTCCTGGTGGGAAGGTAGATGTTTGTCGTGGGACTTGAGTCGCTCGACGATGTTTTATTTTGAGGGGAAGAACGTTTTACAGGTGAAGGGCATCTATTGGGGGCGAGGTCGGGGGTTATTTGAGAGGTAGATGCGTGTGGAGGATTTGCTGGGTGAGGGTGGTAGGTGGAATGGAAGAGGATTTGGTGGGGGTATGTATGGGGCTTCTCTCAGGGGTGACTTTGGGGGGGGATTTTTTTTTTTAGGGGGGTTGGTTGGGTGTTCGATGAGATGAGGAGGTTGGTTGATGTGTGGGTGGGGTTGCAGGGATAGTGGAGGGGAAGGGGGTGGATGTGGGGGGGCTAGACGGGTGGGTAGGGAGTGTAGATTTAAGTTGGAGGGAAATGGCAGCCTATCGGTGAGGACGAAGATTGCTGTCATCCCGACTAGCAACAGACTGTTCAGAAAAGAGAGACAAAAACTTAAAATATTTTATCCTGGAATGTGAATAATATAATGAAATTAGGAAAAAATTACTCAGGCCATATATCTAAGACACTGGAAACTAATAGGAGAGTTACTATTCAAGAAAAAAAGAGGGAAGAAAATACATAGATGTTGGAAAAGGAGAGAAAATATGATAAAAGTACTTGACGAAAGGGCAGATAATTAAGAACACAGGAAAATTAAGAAGAGCTAAAGTGTTTAGCAAGGTATAAAACAAATTTAAAAGATAGTCAGAAAAGTGTAGGTTAACAAGAAAAGTAGTATGACTAAGGGAAAAAAATATAATATATACAGTATATGGAGAACATGTGGATTTAAGAAAGAACAGATAATTAAGAACACAGGACAATTAAGAAGAGGTAAAGTGCTTAACAATGTATAAAATAATTTTAAAAGATAGTCAGAAAAGTGTAGGTTAACAAGAAAAGTAGTATGACTAAGGGAAAAAAATATATATATACAGTATATGGAAAACATGTAAATTTGTAGAATCATGCCCAATCGCTTAGGAATTGAAAACAATCAAAACAAACCTTCCATGGAAAATTTTCCAGTACAATACATCCTCATCATCATCAAGGGGGGGTTTTTAGGGGTGGTGGTGGTGGTTGTGGCCTTGACCTTGGGGGTTCACTTTCACTTTGGAAGGGAGGGGTGGATATACCGTTAGGTCTGTCGTTAGGAATGTGGGTCTGGGTGCGAGCTGGCCTGGGGCCAGTTTTGGAGGGGGTTTAAATGGTTTCAGTCGGGGGTAGTGATAGGGGGGATTTAAAGGTGAAATGGGCAGGTCGAGTCGGGGTTATTGTTGCGGAAGAGGTTGGTGCTGGGGAGGGGTTGAATTGTGTAGATAGTTGTGGTCGTGAGTGGTCAGGCTGGCAGGGTGGGAATTGGTGGAGGTTGAACGTTTAGCTGGGCTAATGATGGTGGGAGACCGACTGGTGAGCAGGTGTTCGGTACGCATGAGGGGGAGAAAATAACTTTGGTGGGGGTCACACGTGAGGGGGGGATTAACGGCGCGTGTGGGAGGATCAGAGTGGTGAGGTGTGAGTGATCTAGTGAACGGAATTTGTTGGTGGGGGATGTGAGGTTGACAGTTTTGAGGGGGGGACAGGTGATGAATATGAGGAAGTGAGAGGCGTGACAGGTTGTTGAGGGATTGCCGGGGGTGAAGGTTGGTCTTGGGTGACAGGGGCATGTGAGAGAGTGGAGAGGGGGCTCATATTCTGACCAGCATTTTTTAGGGGTGAATTTGAAAAGGAATTGGTTACTGTGGGGGTGACCATTTCTGCGTGCTGTGGTTTGTTGGCAGGCATAGAAAAAGGATGGGTTTATGGGCTAACACAATTGATGGAAGATGATCGTTGGTGGGTGGCTGGGCAGGGGAAAATTTAGGGATGGTCAGAGAGGATAGAGGCAAGGAAGAGTGCACTGGGGTTGGATCACCGGAAGTCATTTTGGAAGGGTGCACAGAGTTTTCTTTAGGGGGATGGAGGGACTTATCGATGATAGTGTTCAGTGGAGAAATACGTTTACTTTCTTGGATAGGGGCTGAAGGGTTGGATAGGGGATTCATCGAACTGAGTAGGCATTCTTCTCTAATGGAGAGCATATGTTCTTCGAATGAGCCATACGGGTCGAGATGGGCGGTGATGTGGGGTGGGAGGATGTCTAATAATGCGGTGAATAAGAGTTCATTTTGTTGCTCGTCATCTTCAGAGCTATACGTGGTCCTCACGTATCTGTAGAGTTGTATGAGGGTCACATTGATATCCCCTTCATACTTGATCTCGTCAACTTTTTTTATTATTTCGGGGGCGACGAGGGAACCCAAAAGTGGCCCTAAGGTCCGGATCACGAGGGATCGAAACTGGTTCCAGGTAATCTCTGGCGTTACCTGTTTAACAATTTGGGAAACGGCTTTTCCCAACTGCATAATGTGTAATAATGCAACGGCGATTTTGTCGCGGTCATTTTGAAGTGCCACATCTAACACTGGTTTTACTATGTCTATGTAAGTGGCAATATCATACGTGTTTACATCATACTTGGGAATGTGTGTGAGTGTCATAGCGAGCTGCCATTTTTGCGATGTTGCCATGCTTCTACTGTTCCAAACTTGCAGTGTAATGCAACCTTTTATCCGAATCAAGAACCACCGCTGCCGCCAATGTTATGCCCTGTTTTTCTACAGGTTTAACTTGGGTAATGTGAGTTCTAACTGACTGGGTATATAAGGCTGCATGCACAATACAAGGTATGAGGAATAGAGAACACAAAAGAAACACACAGTAACAAGACACACGATCACGTTCATTAATATACCACTGCTGAATACTCGTGTAAGACAATATGATAGAAATGAACAACACTAGCATAAGTGGATCTGGATGGAGCCTAGTCTCCCACTTCCAACGTTCTGGTATTAATCTTCTGATCACTGGCTTATTTAACAGGTTTATATACTGGAGACCATAAATGTTACTTATAGATTCATATTCACTGTTAGATTTATTACTGGTAGCACTGGTGCACAAGTAATAGTTCACAGACTAGATTAGACACTCGTATTTTAGAGCACGGGAATTCTAGTAACCTCAGGGGGGTACTGATCTAAGTTTTATATTCTTATGGCAGAAATACGTAGAACACAAATCAGTGGGCTAACGTTAGATATCACTAGGGTTTTACTCCTATGTAATAATATCTGGATAAAGGTAATTACGAGAGTTAATGTCGCCTGTTAATTAATAAACACTGATAAGCTTAGCACTTCCCAACTGGAATGGTTATATATGAATTACACTGGGCAAAGATATAGCCACTTCGTAGAAATATTAATAAGTGAATCTCTAAACAGCACTGTAACAACGTAGTACTGATAGAGTGAATCTTGGGTAGTATCTGATTGGTCTGGTCCTGGTTATCTTGCGTCCATGATGTTGGGGGCTAACGACTGGTTCCGCGGCCGTCCAGGATGTCCATATGTATGAAGTTCTCAAATAAGTGGACAGGTCCTTCTATCCAAATCTGCCACGGAGTCTGCCAGCTCTGGAACTCACTTCTCAGTAACTAGCATGGATAGAGCTCAAGGTTAACTCTGGTGACCAACCTGGATTGGTGTCTATCTTTCAACTGATTTTACTGGGGGCTGGAGCTGGGTTTATAGGCTCGGTTTTGGGCCCTGTAGGCCATAGGGATCTCGAGTCTTATGGACTTATTTGAGCTCTCAATAGATACGGGGACTAGGTAAGGTGGTGATTACTGTTGTGGCACATGGCTATAGGAAGCCTTCATATTTTAATATAACTGAGCCTTAGTAAGAGGTACTATTTTGGCTATACTGGAAGTATTGAGGGGAGAGAGACTGGATCTACTTTGCGAGGAGGATGGGGACAGCTGTGATAGGAGCGTCTCTCTTAGATTGTTCAATCTTCATTCTATGGTATAGCTGAGGTGCTAATTTAGTGATCAGAGTATGCAAGAAAGGTAAATGGTTTATTGTGAGTTAATAGAGGTTAGTAAAGGTGTTAGTCATGCATGGTTAGTTCATTGATAGGAAGAATTCCTGTGCTACCTGGCAATTGTAAAGTCAGTGAAAATAGGTTAGCCTAAACAGACCTCGGATGCGGAAATACCCTGAGCCGAACAGGCCAAGTGGGATATCTCTATTGGTCTAACTGGTAAGGTGCCTGCCTCACACCCAAGGGTCGAGAGTTCGTGCCCCCACCAGGGCATGATAGTTTCGTGAGGCTATTTCCGCATTTAACGAAGTTTAGGTGTGCTGGTTAAATTGTTCAGATGGTTGAGAGTAAGATCGGAGCTCCATAAATCCTCTTTCGGGTATGGTGTAAAAACCGATCCCCACAGGATAAGGAAGAGGATAGGAGAGAGCAGGGAGTGTTGTGAGACTCGATTGGGTTGGGTTGTGGAGTTGCCAGCCGCCCAAGCGAGTTGCCAACTGGGCAGTTTGTAGGTGCGTGTAGCATCGCTCAGTGAAGTTGACTCACCATTCCCGTTCATCTCTCTGACGGACTCTCGGTCGATTCGGCTCAAGCTTGTTCCTCTCTGTTCGTTCCTCTCTGTTCGGAGCTTTCGCTTCCCGGAAGGTGAAGTAGTGTAAAGTCAGTGAAAATAGGTTAGCCTAAACAGACCTCGGATGTGGAAATACCCTGAGCCGAACAGGCCAAGTGGGATATCTCTATTGGTCTAACTGGTAAGGTGCCTGCCTCACACCCAAGGGTCGAGAGTTCGTGCCCCCACCAGGGCATGATATTTTCGTGAGGCTATTTCCGCATTTAACGAAGTTTAGGTGTGCTGGTTAAATTGTTCAGATGGTTGAGAGTAAGATCGGAGCTCCATAAATCCTCTTTCGGGTATGGTGTAAAAACCGATCCCCACACAATGACCCGGGAGTCAAAACAGGGGTCAGGTATACCTCCGCAGGGGTGGGGGTCTCCCTCCTCGGGTGGGTAAAAAGGGGTAGCTGGGCGCCCTCTCTCTGTGATGGTCGTCCGGCGGCTGTGGCTAGGGGCTTGCCATATCACCAGTGTTTGTAATAACCCTCTGTGTATGAGACAGATGTGGGTGTCCTTAATACCAAAACCGAAGGTGCCTTGGCTAGCTGGTTTTACTCGGTTGGTTGTTAATTGTATGGTTTGCTGGATGTGGTGGAGACTGGGTTGCTAACTCTGCCACATTTATCTGGAAGTATGGCAATAGAAGTTAGTTACTGGTGAGGCGGCTAGCCTCGCACCGACGACCATTGGGTGCAGGGTTGTGAATAGGTTGTAAGAGAATAGATGGCATGCAAGGGGTTAGTAAAGTTCTAATGTTGTTCTGGCCTACTAAGGGAAGGCAGGCTGGATAGGAGTATATATATATAAAAGGTTGGAGAGCGTTAGCAACGGAAAAATCAAGGATCTTCAAGAGGTATGAGAGAGAGGCTAGGTCGGACAAGAGTCGAGAAGCGCGGGGTATTTTAATGAGAGGGGAGGAGTTCAGGGGGGCTATAGGGAAATTTGACCCTAAGGTCTCTGGGCGTGGGGGTGGCATTAGGCTGCAGTTGATATTGGAGTTTGAAAAGGCAGTGAAAGTACGTTAGCCAAATGCTACCGGGGAATGCAACTATGGGGTGGTATATGAGTCTGGAAAAGATAGAATTATGTGGACTGTGGGGCTGGGGGGGGGGGAGAAGGAGGTGAACTGTAGGTGTGTGCGTGACTGTGGGTAAAGTGGGGAAAAAACATGGTGTATTATTCTTCGTCAGTATGAGGGGTTATGGATACTATTAGTTGGCACGAGCTTTTGCACGTCTAGTTGTCCCTGGGAACTGCGTTTTCTATGAAATATATACCAAGAAAAGCGGCAGTTCGTAGGGGCACTTAGTTATTGTTTCGAGGTACTTATGACAGATACTGGTAACAAGGTTATCTATACAATCTCTGGTTGGGGTAAGAGGTGTAGGACACGAAGCAAATTAGCGTAGTGTGGACTGTGGATACGAAGGAGGTAAGTGGAAGACGTATGACAATTGTGGAAAAGTAAATGGAAAAAGGTGAACACAATGGCGGATAAAGATACTTAACCTAAGGATTGAATACATAGATTTATGGGGCGATGGGTCTTCAGAAACTTAGTCTGGCAAGACAAGATGTTAGGGAATGTTAATATTAATACTTAACCTAAGGATTGAATACATAGATTTTATGGGGGCGATGGGTCTTCAGAAACTTAGTCTGGCAAGACAAGGTATGTTAGGGTAGGTTAATATTAATAACTAACCTAAGGATTGAATACATACATTTATGGGGGCGATTGGTCTTCAGAAACTTAGTCTGGCAAGACAAGGTATTTTAGGGTATGTTGATATTAATAACTAACCTAAGGATTGAATACACAGAGTTATGGGGGCGATTGGTCTTCAGAAACTTAGTCTGGCAAGACAAGGTATTTTAGGGTATGTTGATATTAATATCCTAACTTAGGGACAGGGCATGGGTGTATTATAATATGAATGTATATTCTTGTTCATCATCGTGTAGGTAGAATCGGGCGGGTAAGAGGTGTAGGACACGAAGTAAAATGGCGTAGTGTGGACTGTGGATACGAAGGAGGTAAGTGGAAGACGTATGACAATTGTGGAAAAGTAAATGGAAAAAGGTGAACACAATGGCGGATAGAGATACTTAACCTAAGGATTGAATACATAGATTTTATGGGCGATGAGTCTACAGAAACTTAGTCTGGCAAGACAAGATATGTTAGGGATTGTTAATATTAATACTTAAACTAAGGATTAAATACATAGATTTATGGGGGCGATGGGTCTTCAGAAACTTAGTCTGGCAAGACAAGATAGGTTAGGGAATGTTAATATTAATACGTAACCTAAGGATTGAATACATCGATGAACGACGACATTATAGTCGTCGTCCTAATAAGGTGATGAAACCTGGTTGATCTGCACTTGGCACAATACGACACAAGGACAGTGCCGCTATGTCGTATCAATACTGGTGGCAGTTAATATTATAGAGACACTTAGTTACTAGAGGAACAATGCAAGGGGGGTGACTGAGCACGGGTTACATATATCTATACTCGTCATGGGAAATGATATACGAGGTCTAGGGACAGGCGTGGGTGTTTTAACTTCTAAGATATATAACATCTACTTCTCGGATGTAGGAACATACATAGATATATGGCTGTCTGATTTGTTGGCATTGGCTCAACTTAGGGACAGGGCATGGGTGTTTTTAATATGAATGTATATTCCTGTTCATCATCATTGTGGTTAGAAGTGTAGGACACGAGGGGGTAGTGTACGTGAGGTGTGGAAAATGGTCAGTTTAGAAGGGGTAGGGAGGTGCGGCCTGGAGCTGCTTAGCCCTGCGGGCTTGGGCCTGTCTCAATTGGCTGGCTCGGTCAGCTGGTCCTTTCGTTCTGTGGACCTTTCTTTCGGGTGTTTCTGTGTGGTGTTCGCTCGTGGCTTCTGTGGTGGGCTTCTCGTTCTGGGGCATTTTATATATATATATATATATATATATATATATATATATATATATATATATATACTGTATAAGTAGGTGATATTCAGTGTTTAAATTGGATCAGGTTTAATCGATTTCGGAATATTTGGGGCATTTGAATTTAAGTTTTCGAATTATGGTGAAGTTAATAATGGCCTTTAAAATACAATACATATAGCGATACATGGAGAATGTTGTTCTTTATTTTTTAACATTAAACTCATATTTTAGGAAGCTTGCATGGTTGCATGATAATTGTTTTGCTGTAATTAGTACTTTTCTCTATTATCACTGGTGTATACAAAACTTTCTTTACTCTCTGTGGATCTGTTATAGTTGATCGTATTGGCCTTCCGCACTGTAGAGAGGGTTATTCTGGTACTATCTGTCGTAGTAAAACATCGGATGTTGATGATGAATTTGCATAAATTCCTCTTCGTTGTATTTCAAATCAGGTTCTTGGGTTGGATACGTCTCTATTCCATACCTCTGACCTTGTGATTGGCCTGGAAAAGGCCCAGGTGATTGGCCCGGAATCAGGTCATGCTTGATGAGTGGCCTTGTAGTTCCCGTGAGTATCGGTAGAGGGTGTTGTTTTAATATGGTAAACTGCGTTGTTGCTTGACAATAGAGAACATTGATTTGGGATAATGGACTGTGTTGTTTCTTCTTCTTCGATCTTCTCTTCTCTCGGAGGCTGGCTATTTTGGCTGGTGTTGTTTGTATGTCCTCCTGGTATGTTGGCGGATATGTTGGGGGTCTTGTTGTGTCTCTTTTTGACCCCGTTATTACAATATATATATCTAAATATATATACAGTATATATATATATATATATATATATAAAACCTATTCTTCAGAATAATATATTCCCATAACAGGTTATCACTCTGGGTGCTATTCACTGATTGACTTAGTTCGAGTTCGAATTTCAAGTCATTCTAATAATTCAAAGGAAAAGGAAATCTGAGTAACCAATGACTTGTTGCTTTTTAAGTTAAAGAGCATAGCTCATACAAAATCCCATTCCATTTTATCTGTAGCCGCATTTCCCTTTACCATCATTATCTCCGATAGACTGGAAATTTCACACCCAAAGGGTGTGAGGGGTGTCCAATATCAAGCCAACTCAACCCTGCTCTTCCACAGGGTCGAAACTCAACCCGATTCAGACTTTCAGAGCTTGATAACAGTTTTAAGACTTTTTATATATATCCATATATAAATAATCGATTTGGATGTCATAATTATAAATGTACCTAGCTATATCCTCAGAATGTCCAAAAGAAGCGTCATAATCCTATAGAAGGCCGATAACCTACCGGAATTATTATATATAATACCCCAAAGTAAGCGATTATATTATATGAATAGTCATCACAATTTTTTACAAATTCAACTAGATTAAAATAATATCGAAATGATGGATCAAATATTGATCTTGATATGTAAAGCCTGTTGTTTATACACATTGGAGCACATGGCCGCAGCCTCGGTGCCACTCCATTCGCGCCTAATCACGATTATATTTCGGTGTATTCTTACTTAAATTTATATCATTTGGGTTGATTAGGCTACACAATATAATATTACTAAGTAACAGTACACGCATATATATAAATATCATAACATTTGTCAGAGTTTAGCAAAGCACGACGGCTGCGTGGGGAGTGCTGAGGGTAGTGAGGGAGAAGTGGCCGAGCTGAGCATGTGCTTGTAGCCTCGTGACCTTGACCTTGTCGTCTTCCCAAGAGTCAAGTTCAGAAAATCAGTGTTCGTCACGGTAATTAATCCGTCACTCCTCCTCAGAATTATTGAAATTTCTATGTATGCGATTATTTCTTGCTCTACTATTAAACAAATAAATATGTTGTATAATTTCACCTAATATGTAATGTCACAACACATCTTAAATTGTATATATTCAAATTTATTGCCGATATGCTCTGTTGTCGATTATTCCAGTCCCTGACATACCTCATGATAGTTGGTATATTACGCTATTTCGCGTTTATTTTGTCTTTATTTGCTTTGTAGTAATTATTCTGCAATGCATATTTACTTTCATTGTTAAAAATAGTCAGGAAAGGTTGTCCATATAATGTATATATTTAAAAGTCTGGATTGCCCCTTGTTCATTTTGTGCCACCCCACTATAATGAGAGTGGGTTATCAGACTTTGGGGTAACAGAAAACGCAGCAACTGTCTAAAGGTGACTGGACGACTCGGCCCATGGGACAACTCGGCTCGGACAGCTCGGCCCACTTTTGGACAACTCGGCCACGACGGCGAGACAACTCGGCCCATTATTTGAGACAGCTCGGCCCCATGTTTTGCTATGGGGCAATTTGACAAGACCAGTCAGGATTAGGATGGGGAGAGCTAAGTGGAGGGTTTATGGATGAGGCAATGTATGCAGCACCAAATCCTGTCCTCTGCGCATGCGCGGCCTTTTCCCTAATATTTTTATTATGTTATTTAGGCTCAACTGTTAGGTTAATTTAAGTTAGGTTAGGTTAGGTTAGGTTAGGTTAAGATAATATAATAGTATAAAGGAAAACAAAATCGTGCCAAGGGGCCTAAGATTCTCACGCATGCGCAGAGGACAGGATTTGCAGGATTTGGTGCTGCATACATGGCCTCCCGTTTATGGCGTGTGTGTAATGTGGGCGAAATGTTCGTTTATTGTATAATTATGTCATAGGCTAGTTCTCTCGATTCATAATGTGTAGGTTAGGTTAGGTTAATTAAGAGTTGTCTCGTAATTAACACGGGGCCGAGCTGTCTCGTTTTTACTGGGCCGAGCTGTCTCGCCATGGGCCGAGCTGTCCCGTGGGCCGAGTTTACTTACCAGGTTTACTTACCAGGTTTACTTACCAGGTAGGGCCACGCACTGTCCACGGAGCAGCTGTGTTCAGTGGGGGCCCAAGACATGAATACGGGCACTCTAACTAGATGCACGATTAGTAGCAGTTACTGGGAGAGTAAGTTATCGGCAGAGATAGTTAGTTTATATTGTGCCCTCGTTGGAGACTAGCTTTTTAGTTGTGTTAGTTTGTTTGAGATGTATGTTTAGGTGTTTTAGATGTGTGTTTTGAGTGTTTTAGTGAAATTCGTGGAGGGAGTCGTGTATTTCTGCTTGGAGGCGTTGCTTGAAGAGTCTGAGATTTGGTGCAGTAACGGTGTCCTCTGAAAGTGAGTTCCACCTCTTGACGACTCTGTGGGAGAAAAATCTTCTTCTGGCTTCTGAGGAGCAGTGCTGTACTTGGATTCTGTAACTGTGGCCTATAGTGCCAGTCCTAGGGGCCATGGTGAAGAGGTCGGTGGGGTTGATGGGTGAGAGGCCATGGAAGATCTTGTAGCAGTAGATTTGGTCGTACCTGATCAGTCTGCCCCTGACTGAGTGGAGTTTGAGTCTTTGTAGGCGCTCGTCGTATGGGTAGTCGCTAAGGCCGGAGATCTGCTTCGTCCATCTTCTCTGGACAGACTCTGTGAGTCTGCTGTCGGTCAGGTAGTCTTGGTTCCAGAGTGGGGACGCAAAGTCGAGGATGGGTCTTAGGTCGACCTTTAGGAGGGATGACATGAATTGGGGGGAGCGGTTTACAGTACTCTTGAGCAGATTTTGGGCGACTCCTCCCGCTTTGTTTACCGCCTGGCGGATATGGTGGTGAAATTTGAGGGTTGTTGGGACGAATACCCCAAGGTCCTTCTGCAGGTTTGATGGCTGGATGGGCAGGTTTTGGAAGAAGTAGATGGGTGCTGTAGGCTGGTTCGTTTTGTCGTGGGAGAAGCGCATGTGAGCACATTTTTCCGTGGCAAACCTTAGACCCCACGAGGAGGCAATTTCATGCAGCCGGTCGATGTTTTCTTGAAGGGTTGCCATACCACCGTGGGCAGGAGGATGGGAAGCTGAGGTATATTTTCAGGTCATCTGCAAATATGAAGTATTTGCAGCTTAGTAGTGATCCTATGTGGTTTATGAAGATGAGGAACAGCAGTGGGCCTAGGACGGAGCCTTGGGGGACCTCGCTGAGTACTGGTCTTGCTGAGCTTGTTTTTCCGTTGATGCGCACCTTAATTTTTCGGTCGAGCAGGAAGCTCTTAATCCAGCTAAGGAGGTTCCCCGATATTCCTACGTCTCTCAGTTTGTTTAGCAGGGTTTGGTGGTGGACTTTATCAAACGCTTTTTGGAAATCGAACAGGATGAGGTCTACTGTTTCACCTTTGTCATATTGTGTGGTGATGTAGTTGTATGTCAGTAGTAGTTGGTCGACCACGGATCTGGAAGGCCTGAAGCCAAACTGGTTGTTGTCGAACAGGAGATGGTCATCCAGAAAGCTGTAGAGAGATTTAGTGATCAGTCATTCCATGGTCTTGCATACAACTGAGGTTAGGCTTATGGGGCGGTAGTTTAGCGGGTTTGATTTGCTTCCTTTCTTGAAGATAGGCGAGACGTGGGACTCCTTCCAGGTTGGTGGGACTGTCCCGGTGGCTAGGGAGAGGGTGAAGAGTGCAGTGAGGGGAACGGCAAGTTCTGCAGCGCATTCCTTCAGGAGGCGGGGATGGATGAGGTCAGGCCCCATGGCGCTGTCGGGTTTTAGGGACTTTAGGAGGTTCAGTACTTCGGAGTGCCTGATGGGGACTGTCGGGAGGGGGGCGGCTCCTATCTGGTGGGGGATGGGTTCACTGGCTGGATTATTTCGTACACCCCGGAGAAGGCTTCGGCGAAGGATTCCGCCATTGCTTCTGCTGAGTCGGTGAGGGTGTCGTTGATCATTAGTGGGCCTATCCGGGTTCTGCTTACTTTTTTGTTCCGGATATATGAGTGAAATAGTTTCGGTTTGAGGCTGCGATTTCTGGCTAGGTTGTTTTCGTAGTCGGATTGTAGTGAGATTGTTGTTGCTCTCAGTCGGTCGTTGGAGGAGTTGAAGGTGTAGAGGGATTGCTGCGCTTGATGGGACTGTCCGCCATGGATTCTCCTCATTTCTTTGTACTGCTTCCATTGGTTGGATCTGAGTCTTGTGAGGTGTTTGGGAATTTTTCTGAGCCAGGGGGGGCCGGAACATTTGGGTTCCTTTAGCGGGACATGTCGGGTTACTAGGTCCTGGAGGGTGGAAGTAAGGAAGGAGTTGAGGTTGTCTAGGTCACGTGCTTGGAGTTCATAGTCCCAGTCAATCTGTCTCAGGCAGTTTCGGATCTGGTTGTAGTTTCCTTTGGCCCAGTCTCTTATCATGGTTATATTGTGGGGGGTGTTGGGAGGGTCCCAGTCTTGAAACAGGTAGTTGAGGGTTATGACAACGTGGCCGCAGTGGGGGAGTGGGGGGTTGGTGGTGATGTTCAGTAGTCTGTCTGCCTCTGTAGTTAGGACTAGGTCAAGTATGTTTCCGGAGGGGATAAATGTGGGCTCTCGGACCCACTGGGTAAGGCCTAGTACCTGAAAGAAGTTGAGGAAGTGGGTGTCACGTGCTGATGAACCCAGGGAAGGTTCGGGTTCTGACCAGCGGATGGTTGGGAGGTTGAAGTCGCCCACGATTATTACTTCCTTGCCTGTGCTGAAGTCGGCTATGTAGTTTATCAGTTCGAGGTCTTCATTTACCGTGTTAGATGGGGGGCGGTAGGTAAGTAGTATGTACAGGTTGTATTTATGGAGGTATATTGCTATGGTATTAATGAAGTTTGGGTTGGTGGGGCATGAAATTTTAATACTGTCTTTGGTATAGATGCATACTCCATGTTTGAATCCCTGAGTCGTTCCTAGTTAGAGTGAAGCCATTTATAGATAGGGGGGCATCGACGATAGTGGGGGTTAGCCATGTCTCTGAAATACAGAAGATGTCGGGGTTTAAGTCGTGGCATAGTTTGGTTATGAGGGGGATTTTGTTGGGGAGACTGTTTACATTTGTTAGGGAGATTTTTAGTTTTGAGTAGGAAGCTGGTGGTGTCTAAAGCATGGTAGAACATGAATGATACTGCACAGTTGCCTTGGTTTGCCTTAAATTTTGACCTAAAATAGTAAACAAAGCCATGTAAGATATTTCAAGCTTTATGGAGCTTGATGGCAAACCCTATCTCCTCTCTCTTTTGTTTGTGAGAGAGAAACTTGCCCGCGGGAATTAAATTTGCTTTGATATTGCCTATATTTAACTTACCCTGATGTATTTCGTACATGATGAAGTAATGTGAAGGCAGTATTTGATGTATATATCACATGAGTGAAAAACGTGTCTATCTTAAAGTATCTATCAATACAATTATTCATATTTTGGTCTCGTTGATCATAAATAAATACGTGTTGGCAGCTCTATCCATATGGCAGCACTAATTGTTTATTCTAACTGTAGACAGATACCTTCGTACTACAACAGCGTACGGCCAACATGTCAAAATATTCCCGCTTTATTTTCACTTTCACAGTGTATTATTCGATAGCTTGCCATTATTTCTACATTTCATTATTAAACTTATGCTGCTCGTACAATTTCTCATACCCCTCTTTTAGATATCTGTCCATCTTTGTAACTGCTTTCACAGCATGGAGTACTTACTGTACTTAACAGAGATACTGAGAATCAAAATGGTGGCCAGTGACCTGACTCCTGAAACTCTTTGACCGATTGTGGTATTCTAATGCCCAAGTACACGTCACGAGGGGCTCGGAAATGCCTCTCGCCACCACCGTCCAAAACACTAATTTATTTATATTTACATTTATAAGAAACTCGGACGACTATTATTGCACATAGGAGGTATATTGTACACTAACATTTATGATAATGAGGATAGCTGACCATGGCTGACCCCATGCGCTATGCCCTTTAATATACAATCACGATAACTAGAGCATACTGAAGTCTGTGGTATACATATTTGCGTGATAATCAGTTTCCTTATAACATAAATATTTCCAAATGTTCAACACTTGCCTTTAACCTGACGAACTATTTAACTAAAACTCAACTACATCAAGTATTTTTATACTTCAGAAAGATTAGGTGTTATCCTTTTATTCTTCCGAGATTTATCTATTACTCTTCTCTAAATATGAACCGGGCAAATGTCCCTCGTTCGCCTTAACATGTAAGTAAAAATCTTAGGTATTCAAATAAAAAGGAAAAGGGAATCTGAGTAACCAATGACTTAAGTTGCTTTTTCAGTGAATATACAATAACGCTAACTAAAGCATGCTGAAGTCAAACCTAAATAGGGTGAAAGGTCTTAAAATCGCCAAACTAATGGGGCGAACATCTGAAAATCTCATTACTAATTGGGCTAAACATGAAGGAGAAGGGGTCCAGAAAAAATATTTTCCCTTAACCCGTGCAATCCCAGCGACGGCTGCCAGCCATCAGTAGATAAATCACTCCCCAGTCCCAGCGACGGCTGCAAGCCGTCAGTAATATACGGTCCTTGTAACTGCCAGTATCAGGCAGTGGCTGGTACCATGACTTGTAAACACTGGTCTAAGGAATTGGCAACACTTCTTAGGTTGGCTGCAAGCTTCCACAGGCTGTCTGGGTCCATTTTTTATCAACTTTTGAGTTGGGAGGTTGTTTTATCTTGCCTCTGAAGCCATTTTGGTCACATTACTTGGTACTGGGGGGTACATTTATGGTAGTACCCTATGGTACAGTAGGGGTTAACTCATAAACTGCGAAGCTATGGTAGTTCAAACCCTCCCACCAAACGAAGGTATTTGGTTCTATTCTGACAAATATCGTCATAGTACCATATATATAATTATTACTTATCCATATGCGCCTATTTTGCTTTTATTATGAACATTTAAGAGCAATAAAAGAAGTGGGAATAGCATTTGAGGGGTGAAAAAGACATACAGTATTATTGCTGCAAGGCCGTATCATGAGGCTAGAGCTGGAGCGGCGTATATGTTCCCTCTCCGACCACCAGGGGGACACTGAGGCCTTGCACTAGAAGTCATGCTGTTGCAAGGATCTTTAGCTGCCTCGCCCGTGTTAAAGAGACCACGGGAGGTAAATTCACGCCAAAAATTACCCGATAAAAGGGGGAATAAGAGGAAAAATAGCTGATAATTGAGGAGGGGGGGGGAAGGGAAGAGGGACATATATGTAAGAGTGGTAGAAAGTAATGGAGGGGAATTATCTCACCTAATCACAAATTGCTTTGTTTTGAGTGCCACTGGGGTGTTTTCTAAGGATGACAAACTATAATGAGAGTGGATATATTGGGTAGGGGGAAATCACAGGGAGCAAAATAAAACTAATTTCTCTATTTATCTTCTGCTTAGCCCAATATAATAGAGATTGTCAATAGAAAAATCCACAGTTTTCTTGTGTTTCCTTTCCACCCACCTTTATATATATTTCTTAATGGGTCAGCCAAATGGTTAATACTATTAATGATTGTGATGGACGCAGGTCAAAAGGGCTAATGGCTACACTCCGATATTTACCCACCAAACACGAACATAACTAAAACTGCTGTATACCAAAATAGCCATAATCTTGAACAGTCTATCTATCTATCTATTGCCGGACGCTGTGATCCCCGAATAGGTGGCCACGAATGAATCGATCCCATGCACCTCTGTACCCAGTCAGTCAACACCCCTCCTCCCATCCAGTACCACTTTCATGCATATACTTCTTAACATCATCCTTCCTCCTCTCCCTCTCTGTCCTTCCATTTCACTTGCGTACACTCTCTTATTCATTCTCTCGCTTCCCATACGTTCCACATGGCTGAACCATCTCAAGGTGTTCCTTTTCACACTTTCAAACACATCTACATTCCCACCACACCGCTTTCGTACTTCCTCATTCGTCCGTCTATCCCTCCATGTAACTCCGCACGCACTTCTCAAGCAACTCATTTCTACCCCTCTCACTCTTGGATTGTTTCTCTCCAACAATGTCGATGCTTCACTCCCGTACGTCAGTGTCGAGGTTACCACATTATCATGCAAGGACTTCTTTACTCTCTTGTTACAGCTTATAGCGTTCCTACAACCCTCTTCCCCTGTTGCACTCTCTTCCAGACTTCTTCCTCCATACTCCCATCTTTACTCAACACACTGCCCAAATACTTAAATGAGCTGACATTTTCCATAGCCTGACCATTCAACCTCATCTCACACTCTGTGACTGCACCCCTTTCGAAGATCATAACCTTACTTTTCCCAAAATTTACCTTCAGATTCCGTTTTACACACACTGTCCCAAACATATTTACAAGACCCTGCAACTCCCATTCACTATAGCTCATCAGAACTGTATTGTCAGCAAACAGCAGTACAGGCAACTTCCACTTATTTCCTTCCCTTATCAGCGGTACGCCAACATCCACTGCTCTTTCTTGTATTTCTTTCATGACTCCATCCATATAATGTATATATATTGAACAACAATGAGGACATCACACACCCTTGCTTTAACCCAACATTCAGATCAAATTAATTACATGGTTATGCTTGGTTAATTTAACAAGGTTACTTTATGGTAGGTTTCGTTAAGCTAGATTAAGAGGCTAAAACTATTTTGGTTGTGGCTGGTTTTGTTAAGCTAGGTTAGGAGGCAAAACTATTTTGGTTGTGGCCATTTTGATTGTGGCCGTTTCGGAGTGTGGTTGTTGTAACTTGAAACCGTTTGTGATTTTTGTATTCCCCAGTGTATGATGAGCTCGGGTGGTAACGGTAGTGGTGTGGTGGTGTGTGGTATACCAGAGGTGTGTCTCCATGATGTACCCACCACCATCATAGTGTCAGGACTCACACCACAGTCACCTATTACCATCAGGATGGACACTCACAACGATGAGGGAAAAAAGGTAAATATTACACACACACACACACACACACATATATATATATATATATATATATATATATATATATATATATATATATATATATATATATATATATATATATATATATATATATATACCGGATATATATATATATATATATATATATATATATATTATATATATATATATATATATATATATATATATATATATAATCAGTGGTGGGCTCTTCCGTAAACCGCTTATTCCGCAATTGAGGAAGTTTTATTGGGGGATATTTTATTTACGACAAACTCGGCTTATATCTGCGGGTTTAAATAGCGGAAGTACTTCCGCAATCGCATCCATGCCCTCAAACTCCCAAATCTGGTTACAAGTAAACCTACAATTCAATTTTAATAATTTAATAAGATTATCTATACTGTATATTAATTTCCAAAAGGGCCCTGTCCTAATAATCATCCAAATAAAAGTGAATATACCCTTAAGGCCAAATTATTACTATTAGTAACTTTTTATGCAGGTATGTATATAATCAGGCACATACACCAAGCGGGGGGTGGCCGACTTGAGAGGGGAAAACAAAAAAACGTTAAAACCCCTTATTAGTTTGATAAAATGAGGAGGGAGTCATAGTGAGGACTGACAGATTAAATATATTAAGAATAATATAATTTCCTTATGTGCCCAAGGGTCAAAATTAAACATAAATAATGCCCTTAATTAAGTATGGCTTAAATAAACAATTTGTACTAATTAATCCAGGTGATAAAAATGATAAAAAGGTAAAATATAATGATAAAAATTAGTGAGGCCTGCCTGAGGAGGTGAAATGTGAGCTATGACACATGTGAGGGGTAAGCATGTAATAAATATTAAATAAATACACAAATTTACTACATTACCAAATTATTTACCCTTGTTTTTGCACATTTTGGAGTGAAAATCACAAAACCGGATTGCGTTTACGAAATTTACGGTTTTGTATTAGCGGAACTAATTTTTAATTGATTGTCGGAAATGCGGTTGCGGTAGGCAAAGGGTAGAGGATGTGAAAATTGGAATTGTGTTTACAGTTTACGTAAGTGGATATTCGTTTGTGATACCCACTATAGTGATATATATTATATATATATATATACATATATATATATATATAATTATATATTATATATATATATATATATATATATATATATACCGGTATATATATACATACATACAGTATATGATCAAGCAAATAAACACTATGTTCACCTATGTTGAGTTCGCCACTTCGTGGTTGTTTGAAAATTGGTGCAGCAGACTGTTCGAAGGGGTGGAGCGCTCCCCTGCGAAGATGGGCTCATCTGGCACTTTTTGTAGTTCAACATCGAGGGCTTTCTTGAAGCTGTCTAACGAGACGCCCCTCATGTCTCTTACTCGCCGCGGGAGTTTGTTGAAGAGATGTGGGCCTCTATGTGATAACCAGCCCTCTCACAGAGAGCCTATAGCATCCCGATTTTTCATTTTGGGGATATCGCATTCCCAGCCTCTCCTATCACTGAACTTCATTGCTATCAGGGTATGTAGATTGGGTACAAAACCGTCTACGATTTTGCACGTATATATTATTAGGTAACGTTCCCTTCTACGCTCCAACGAATACAGCTTTAGTGATTTTAAACGCTCCCAATAGTGTAACTGTTTTACTGGGTTTATAACCCTCATAATTACCCCCAGTAGGCTAATCTAATACACATTCTGACATACGGAGTCCTGTATGTTAATTTAAGAGAGTTAGAATTAGAGTTGAAGGAGTGTCAAACTACCCAAGCGGCGAAGCAGACTAGCGAGCGAACCAGCGAGTGGGAAACCAGCTCGTCCGCATACCAGCAAACAAGCCTTCACACCTGCGTGCGTCATAGGGAACCCTGCAAACTACTTCGATGACCCGACGCTATGACGTATAATTGACGCCAGGAACCCCCATTGGTCCACGCACCTGCTATGCAACTCGAGGAGCTATGATAGGGGCGCGCACCATCACTCGCCTCCTGATTCGTTCCTACACCATCATTGTTTAGTATATAAGACCCGAGTAGTGGGCATTCAAATCAGTCTCATTTGGAGTTGGGGAAGGTGAACTTGCATTTGGAGGAAGACGGGGTGAAGTATTATAATGGGATTGTGACTGTCAGTCAGATTATATAAGTGTGTGTTAAGTGTGTTCGGTGTAAACACTTACGTTATGTTGGTTAGTGAGATATGTGATTGGGACGTTAACGCTACTATTCTGTACTTAACTTATTTGATTGGGAATTAACGTTAACGCTACTATTATGTACTTAACTATTTTAGTTGACTAACTTGTGGACTAAAGCAACTCTTTAAGTAATTGGGTTATGATGAAAGTAATACTATTGTTTTATATTAATACTTACGAGTTCTTTCATCTTCTTTTAATTAAGCTTACATTGCTTAACGGTGCTTAGTACGGTGATGCTATTGTCTCATTTTAGTAATATCGCCTTAGACTAACATGGCTGTGTTAATATTACTTCTAGTGATTTCCTAAGCTGAAGAAAATTCTTTTAGCTTCAAAATATTATTTTTGCTTTTCATATTATTTGAGTGAGACCTGAATCGAATCTATGAAGCGATCCTGTAACTTAATTTACTCATAATCAAACCTCAATGTTACGTGGTTAAGAAATACATTTAACTAATTATTAAATATATCTAACTTTTTATGTGACTTTGATATTAATCCTGATGATAATAATAATATAATACTATTAACGTAAGACAAGAACCAAGAATAATTACATTAAATATAAATAAAAGGACATTAAGAAAACTAGCTATTCATTTCAAAAAGGGTAAGAGACAGAAATATTCTTACTTTAATATTTATCTTTCAAGACTTTTTATAGAATTAATAGTCCTTCTTTAGCTATAACTTATTTGGTTCATAACCATAGCCTACTAAGCTTCGGTTAAATAATAATTCTTTATAAATACTACATGACTTTAATTAGTTTCAGTATTTTCATAATTAAAGAGTATCAGTCAATAAAGGATACTAAGTCCTAAGATCCAAAAGGAAAGGAAGCAACAACAGGAAATAATTTTATTAGATTTTACTTTTGTTTTGCCTTCAGCTGACTGATACCTTAATATATATCTCTGTGCTATCTAGATTCATCAAGTTAACCACTTGAGGATCAAGATACGTAACAACATCCATCACTAACTACAATATTTTTATATATTTGTATAGCCATAAATCAGAAATTATTGAAAGATTAGAGGATAGGCATGCCATGACTTCATCATGTGAGCTTTGGAGTGAGGTTGGGGAAACCTAGTTGAATAGGGTAAAGTAGAGTTATCAGCATATAAGTGGATAGGACTAGAGGTACAGCTGAGAAGATCATTAATGAAAATTTGAAATAGGACTGGGGATAGGACAGAACCCTGAGGAACACCGGAGTTGATAGGTTGAGAAAGTGAACGATGTCTATCCACAACCGCAGCTATGGAACGACCCCAGAAAGGAAATTAGCAATAAAGACACAAATAGAAAGATAGAAGCCATAATATGGTAGTTTGGAAATAAGTTATTTGTGCCAAACTCTATCGGAAGATTTTGATATGTCTAGCGCAATAGAAAAAGTCTCACCGAAGACCCGAATTCAAAGGGAGGATGGCCAAGAGTTACTAAGGTAGAAAAGTAGATCACCAGTAGAGCGGTCTTTAAGGAAGCCATACTGGCGATCTGAAAGAAGGTTATGGGAAGTCAGATGCTTAAAAAAAATGTATTTAAAATAGATTTGAAAACTTTAGAGATATAAGATGTGTGGGCAATTGGACGATAGTTGAAGGGTTGGGAGCGGTCACCCTTCTTAGGGACATGTTGTAGGAGAGCAAACTTCCAGCAAGAAGGAAAGGTGTTAGATGAAATACAAAAGCGGAAGCGTTTACCTAGACAAGGAGTCAGCACAGAAGCCCAGTTTCTAAGTGCAACAGGAGGGACACCATCTGGCCTGTACGCCTTCTTAGTATTAAGCCCAGAAAGGCAGAAAGTACATCTTTGGAAGAGATTATGATATTAGGCAAAAGAAAGTGAGAAGGTGGAGGAGAAGCAGGAACAGCACCAGAATCGTCCAAGGAAAAGTTTTTAGCGGAACTTCGAGCAAAGGGTACAGTTTTGGCAGAGGAGGAAGTGATAGTGGTGTCATCTGAGCGGAAAAAAGGTGGGAAGTTAAGAGAGGAAAGTTCTTGGAGAGGTTTATGGTTAGGTGCCAAAAATCTTGGGAATAGCTAGAATTTGAAAGCTCATGCATATTACTATTGATGAAAAAGTTTTTAACAAGTCGAAGAACAGATTTGGCACGATTCCGAGCAGAAACATAAAAAGGCCTAGATTCTGGAATTTGATGCTAAATTGTAATAACATTACTTTGTAACATGCCCATTCAATTTAATGAATTACTTTTGTTTTCATTTTTACAGTTCAGCTCTCTGGCTCAATATATATCCGACTCTGATGGGAAGGTAGACGTAAACCACAGTGAATCAGTAGGGGGCTCCTACACCGGGGTCTTTCCCGCAGGACTCTTCTCAACCATCCAGGAATTTCCCTTCAGAGGCAACAGGTTACAGAAGCTCGACCCAACCAAGCCATGGAAGGTAATTTTCGCTATTTTTGTCAGCGCTGGTACAATATATGGTTACAACATGCAAAAGGTAAGACCAGCCAGCACCACCTCGATCCAGATCTTTGAACAACATAGAAATAAGTCCCTACTAACCCCAGCATCAACCTGCCCTTCTCGCCCGGAACAACCCCCACCCTAACATCACCACCAGTGAGATGGCTACTACCAACCCTACCAGAAGTCATCACAGCGCACAAGCCCTTCATATCCTCAACACCACCAATGCAGGGATAGCAGCAAAAAGAGACTGTGAGACACTACCCTAGCCACCTTGACCAAAGTATCAAACACTTTCAGAGCACTCCGGTATTTGATCAGAGAAATAGGCTAGACGCTTTCAACACACAAGCTGGATATGAGACCATTAGCAGTAGGCTCGAAGCTGCCAGAACAACACAAGCTGGATTTGAGACCAGAAGTGGTAGGCTCGAAGCTGCCCAAACAAGAAGATGCAAATTGAGACCTTCCCTGATGTCAACAACACAAGCTTGGTTTGAGACCAGAAGTGGAAGGCTCAAAGCTTCCCAAACAAGAAGTAAATTGAGACCTTCGACGACATCAACAAACTCCAAGTCCCAGTGTGGGGATCGGTTTTACACCATACCCGAAAGAGGATTTATGGAGCTCCGATCTTACTCTCAACCATCTGAACAATTTTACCAACACACATAAACTTTGTTAAATGCGGAAATAGCCTCACGAAAATATCAAGCCCTGGTGGGGGCATGAACTCTCGACCCTTGAGTGTGAGGCAGACTACTTACCAGTTAGACCAATAGAGATATCCCACTTGACCTGTTCGGCTCAGGGTATTTCCGCATCCGAGGTCTGTTTAGGCTAGCCTATTTTCACTAACTTTACACTACTTCACCTTCCGGGAAGCGAAAGCTCCGAACAGAGAGGAACGAACAGAGCTTGAGCCGAATCGACCGAGAGTCCGTCAGAGAGATGAACGAGAATGGTGAGTCAACTTCACTGAGTGGTGCACCACACGCACCTACTAACTGCCCAGTTGGCAACCCGCTTGGGCGGCTGGCAACTTCCACAACCCAACCTAAGCGTGTCTCACAACACTCCCTGCTCTCTCCTATCCTCTTCCTTGCCCTGTGGGGATCGGTTTTACACCATCGAAGTGACTACGGGACACCACCAGGGGTGTCACGCAGCTCAGCCAGTGAGGCTGGGCTACGGGACACCGCTGGTGGTGTCCCGTAGCCCAGCCTCACTGGCTGGGCTGCATGACACTACCAGTGGTGTCTCGCAGCTCAGCCAAACTGGGTAGGCTACGGGACACCACCACAAGTGTTTTCGTATTTATCGCCATATAATTCAGCCAATTAGACTATTGAATCGAAATTCTTTGGATTATTATTAATATTATCATTAAAAACGTTGGACTTTACTAAATTATAATCCTACTTGTTTATATACAGACCTATTCCATTCTCAACTCCCTACGCCACACACACTCACACATACCTATTTATACATCTAATTAGGCGTTATATATAGCCGTTATATACTGTATGTGTGTATATTCTTCGTCTTACATATCCATCTTAGAAGAACATAATTATGGGAGTCTGCAGAAAGTCGATTGGCCCACACAAGGCAGATCCCTCTCACACCCAACCAATCTCGGTTATATGTTTATCTAATTTCATTTTGAAACTCTCTATCGTTCTTTATTCCACAATGGCGCTAGGTAGGGGGGGGGGGGGCGCAGTGCAAGCTTGCGTGCACGAATAGGAATGTGCATGTACGAGCATAAGCCTGTACGTTTGTGAGTGGAAATATGTGTTTGTATAATGGATGTACAAAATTAATAATGAATATACAATATGTTTGTGTGTGTGTGAGTGTGTGTGTATGTGTTTGTGTGTGTGATAGAGAGAGAGAGAGAGTCATTCACATGACTTGTCTTTGTGAATGTGCGTTTGTGTTTGTGCTTAGGAATGCGAATATGTATTTGTGCGTGTGGTTCTGAAAGAACATTAGAGTGTCGGTGCGATTGTGGGAGGGAATATCAATGTGTGTGCGTGTGTATTCTGATTGGAAATGTGAAGGCGAGTGTGTAGTTGTGATTTGTGAATGTATGTTCGAATATATGTGCATTGTCGAGTGGTAATCTAAAAGTGTGTGTGTGTGTGTGTGTAGATATATGAATATAAATTACCGAACTTGTTCGTCAAGGTGAATACACGCAATGCAAGTTAACTCCTTGCGACATATATGACGCGATCGCGTCATATGGAACTTATAACCAAAAACTCATGACGCGATCGTGTCATATGGACTTATCTCCATGCCTCTCCAATAAGTTTATGACGCAATTTTGCGTCATATGAGCTAATATATATATATATATATATATATATATATATATATATATATTATATATATATATATTAACAACCTTGATGTAGGAATAACTAGGACAATCAGTAAATATACAGATGACACTTAAATGGGAACACTCCAAATAGATTTAGACATATTACACAAATGGGTAGTAAACTGGCAGATGAAGTTCAATGTAGGTTAATGAATGCAGTGTAGTAAAATTGAGTAAATCGATAGAAAATGCAGGATACAATTTCGATAACGTGGATATAACTAACTCAAATAATGAAAAAGACTTGAGAATCAACCGTTGATTCATTTAAAATTCGCCTAGACAAATATCTCGCATCAAACCCGAGACTGACTGCGTTTGTAAATGAATAACTTTATTTTATCCTCCCCTCAGTTACAAACCCATCTGTCCCCTACTAACTTCCTAATCCTGCCACGGACATTAGTTCCAGGGCAGTAGTTCCCTTTCCAATGTTTCCTTACCCATTCTAAACCACTGTTTGGACACTTGATCCTCAGTGTTTTGGAGGACAAGCAGCCTAGAAGGGTCACTAGACTCGTATGTTGCTTGATTTCCTTTGTACTCAACTGTGATTTGAAACCAAGAAATCAATGCATCAGTGTTCGAAATAAGGCAAATAGAGTTCTTGGATATATATCTAGAAGTGTGAGTAACAGAACAGCAGACGTAATCTTGACATTTTATCTAGCGTTAGTGAGGCTACATATGGATTATGCTGTTCAAAATTGGAGTCCCTATTACAGAATGAACATAGATTCCTTGGAGAGAGACAACTAAGAATGACAAAAAATAATCTGTAATATTAGAAATCTTCCATATGAAGACAGGTTGAAGAAGCTAGGCTTACATTCGTTAGAAAGACGCAGAGTTACATATGATATGATATGATAGATATGATAGAGGTGTTCAAGTGGGTAAATGAGATAGGCTAAATACAGGGGATATGAAAGATGTACTGAAGCTCAGCGATAGCGAGAAAACTCAAACAAATGATTTCAAATGGGATACATTTCGTTTCAAGAAATATAGGCAAATAGTGGTTTGGTAAGAGCTGTATATACCTGTGGAATAGGCTACCTAGCGCCATAGTGCGATCAAGAACGATAGAGCTTCAAAATACAATTAGATAGACATATGGACGAGACGGGTTGGGTGTAGGAGGGATCTGCCTTGTGTGGGCCAATCGGCTTTATGCGGGCTCACATTTTCTTATGTTCTTATATATATTTATTTTGTCTTCTTCTTTTCTGTGTATGAAGGAGACAAAAGGCAGGTTACTAAGCTTTAATACCATATACATATCTCTCTTATTGATACCTTTCATCCACTTAATACACCTCTATCATTATTTCCTCTACATAGTATATTTCTACTCACAAACATACAACCACGTGCTCACACACACACATACACATCTTTATATTCACAATCACAGAAACATTTCGTACTTTCATTCACAAACCATACGGTACGTAAATACCTGTATTTCCATCCACACCGTTACCATTCATTTGTACACACACACACACACACACACACACTGAAGAATCTCAATTTCCTAAGCTTGGAGAAGACGTGTGAGGGGTATAACAACGATTTACAAAGACTTTCTTGTAAGGTAACCTGGTAGGATCAAAGGGCACGTGTTTAAACTAAGAAAAAATAGATGGAAATACGATATTAACAAATCTAGCTATAAAATCAAGCTTTGTATACGTGGAACACTTGTGGTGGTGTCCCGTAGCCTACCCAGTGTGGCTGGGCTACGAGACACCACTGGTAGTGTCACGCAGCCCAGCCAGTAGCTGAGAGGGACAATGAGAAGTGTTGCAAACTCCTCACAGCGTTGCCTCCAAGTCATGTTAGCAGCTCCTGCTAAATATTAACAGAACAAGGATCATATATTACTAACGGCTGAGAACTGTCGCTGTGGTACTGGTGCATCACTTTTTAATGACTGCTGTGAGCCATCACTGGTATTGAAAGGGTTAATCAGATAAAGACATTTTTTGCTTCTATCTGGTTAGTTACCTGCAAATGATTTTGTTCAGCTGAGGAAGTACCTCTTGGAATCAAAGATCTAAAGGCTGTAATATAAATATAGCTAGCCTACTCTGACGTCTATCTATCTATCTATTGCCTGACGCCGTGATCCCCGAAGGGGTGGCCACGAACGAACCGCCCCCATGCACCCCTGTCCCCAGTCAGTCGACGCCCCTCCCCCCAACCAGCACCGCCTTCGTTCATGTAGTTCCTCACTCCATCCTTCCACCTCATATTCGGTCTACCTCTCCCCCTCTGACCCTCCACCTCGCTCTCGTACACCCTCTTAGTCATTCTCTCGCTTTCCATACGTTCCATATGGCCGAACCATCTCAAGTTGTTCCTTTTCACACTTTCCAGCACATCTACCTCCACACCACACCTCCTTCTTACTTCCTCATTAGTCTGTCTATCCCTCCATGTAACTCCGCACGCACTCCTTAAGTAATTCATTTCCACTGCTCTCACTCTTGGTCTGAGTCTCTCAACCAACGTCCATGCTTCGCTTCCGTAAGTCAGTGTCGGGATTACCACACTGTCATGCAAGGACTTCTTCACTTCCATACTGACCACCCTATTTCTTGTTACTGCTTTTAGCGTTCCTACAACCCTCTTCCCCTGTTGTACCCTCTCCCACACCTCTTCATCCATAGTCCCATCTTTACTCAACACACTGCCCAGATACTTAAAAGAGTTGACGATCTCCATAGCCTACTCTGACGTATCCCTCCTAATTATAATACAATGTTGTAGAGACAGAAATAATGAAACAAATTAGTGTTATCTATAATTGAAGAGATAATATTGTGCATGATATGTGTTGCAGATGGATGTGAGTGTGTGTGAGGGTCACATAACCTTGGGTGAGTGGGCTAGTGGTGGTAGTGATGCTGTGGTGGTGGTGGCGTCAATACAGCTGGTCCGGTTGGTAATGGGGCCTGGGGTGAGACGGGTTAAGGTACACAGTGGTAGGGTCAGAGGGGCCCTCTTCCTACCACCGGGCCCGGGACCCTTCCCTGCTGTCATTGATGTCTTCGGGGGCTTTGGTGGTCTCAGAGAGTATAGAGCAGGTATGCATTTTTTTTTATCACACACTCATTAAGACTATTTTTTTACATATCAGTATCAGTTGCTTGCACTATATATATATATATATATATATATATATATATATATATATATATATATATATATATATATATATATATATATATATATATATAATATATATATATATATATATATATACATATATATATATCTATATATATATATATATATATATATATATATATATATATTGAGTATATATCACAAATACACATGAGCCACTAAATGTTTCTGAGAGATTAGAAACATATATATATATATATATACTGTATATATATATATATATATATATATATATATATATATATATATATATATATATATATATATATCATGCTAAGAATATATTGAGTGTTAATATGGTCTAACAATCGAATATTGAACTTTATCAAGATTAGGAGCTCTCGATAGGGGGAGGGGGGGGGGGCTTTACCCTCTTCCTTGGCTACCAAGTCAAGTTTATTATTATGATGTATATATTATATCAGGAAATTTAAGTCATAATTATTGGGTCCATAGTAAACAAAAATAAAATAAAGATTCTGTTAGAAACTCTGTTGTGGGACTACCATGTTTCAGGCTTTTAAAACTGACAAATTGATGATTTTTCGGACCCTTCTCTTAAATGTTCAGCTCTCTAGCTTAAAACCTGTGGACAGTTCAGACAGAAAGACACTGAGAAATATTATCTATCTATCTATCTATATATATGATTTTACTAACTACATAAACAATCTTTTCAGCCATACTTGCATCCAGAGGATTTGCTTGCCTTGCTCTTGCTTACTTCAAGTATGAAGATCTGACCGACACATTCAAGAATTTGGACCTGGATTATTTTGAAGAAGCTGTTGACCATATGCTGAGCCAGCCTGAAGTAATACCTGATCGCTGTGCCGTTGTTAGCTCCAGCAAAGGAAGCGATACATCATTGGCCATGGGCATTTATCTTGACAAGGTTAAGGCAGTTGTTTGTATTGGAGGAGTACTGGCAGCTACTGAAACTACCCTCACCTACAAAGGTCGCCAACTATGGAAAGGTGCTTCTTTGATGAGTTCAGTTACAATGGACTATAAAATGAGAATTGTACATAGAGAAAGCACAAGTCGTGAGTTGTACCGTCATGACAACCCAATGATGGTGCCTTGTGAGACTGCTCCTGATGACACCTTCTTCCTCTTGATTGCCGGTGACCAAGACACCACCCATACTTACCTGGCTGTGGAGGGAATGGCTGAACGTATGAGGAGACACGGACGAGAGGCTCAGTGCTCTACTATCATCTACCCCGGAGCTGGACACATCATAGAACCACCTTACAACACCAGTTCAGACCACAGTACTTATGCAATGTTCCCCAGATATAAGGGTATAGGATCCTGGCTGGTGGATCGTATATTTAAGATGGTCATTTACTGGGGAGGGGAACCACGAGCAGCATGTCATGCACAAGAGGATTACTGGCGTAAACTCCGACAGTTTCTGTTTTGGCATGTTCGTGACCTGAGCACTTGGCACCAGCAATATCTGGAATCTTTACTCTCAGATGAAACAGACCCAAAGTAGTTAGGTAGCTACTTGTACTGTATTTATACCAATCACAAACCCGCATAGGCTACTGCTTATAGTTCTGCTAAATTTCAATGTTTGAGGCTCCACCTTCCTTATAGCCAAAAACTCGCAAGTGGTCAATTTACGGAAATGCTCACAGATACTCAAAGATACTCACAGTCAATGATCTGGAAGAGGCTTATTCAACCTGTGTCTCCAGCTCTATATTAAACTCACTAGCCAGTGCCGGCCGGGGTGGTGGTCGATGTGTTATTAGCTCTTTTTATGTGTTCTTTGTAATTAAATTTTATTTCTTGGTTATGTCACATTTGATCCAACCTTTTTTCAAACTTTCTTTACAGAATCTGACGCAATCACATGATCTGGTAGATCATTCCAACAATTCACCACTCTGCAGCAGAAAGAGTTTTATTTTCTTGAGGAATTCTTATTACAGTACTGAATTTAAATAACCGCGCCCTTTCTCTGTTATAAATTCCCTTATTCGGTTTTTCCAAAAGAATAGAGCAGTATATAATAATTTACAAAGAAACAATAAAAAACATATAAAAATAAAAGTTAACGGTTTTTATATACAGTATGTATATGAGTTACCCATATAATTTCCATTTTCTCAAAGAACGTGTTCAAAGAAAACAAATTGAAATATGGGTAACACAAGAATATTTTATATATATTCTCCAATATTTTCTTATAATATATTTGAAACGATTGCATTATTAATAACTAAATAATCCCACAAAGCCTCATCGTCGCACTCCAACGCTTTATGGGCCACCTCTTTCGTATAGTTGTTAAAGTGCGCCTTTATTTCCAATAGTTTTTTTAAAATCGAGAATCGTGAATAAATGGAACAGTCTCACTGAAAAGGTAGTTAGCAGCACAAGTATAAATATGTTTAAAAATAGATATGACCAGTTTGAGACTGAAAGGAAAATGAGAAAAGGCACCTCTTATAGGCTTTGACTCTTTTGCCTCTTTACTATCACTAAGGTAAGCAATCACTAAGGTAAGGGCCACTTGACATGATGCTTCTTTGTGATTTTAATCCATCACGAAGTCGAGTACACACACCACATAGCTTAGACAGCCAAAGTCCCCTAGAGCGATCAAGACATGTTACGCACTTTATACATAGTTTATGGCTAAAGATTGGAACGTTCATGCATGTCGGTGTCATACATAGGGTAACGTATTGCATGATGACTAACCCCCCCCCCCCCCCGCCGGGATCGGCCCCCAGTCTGGGGCGCATTGCAGAGGTAGAAGTGTGCGATCTGGATTGAAAATTCCAAGAATCAATGCTCATAAGGATAATCCAAGACCTTCACACACGTTATATACCTCGAATACGCCGGAAAATTAGATCTAGCACACTACTACTCTAATTTTCCTTCGTACCCTTCTGAAAAACCACTCTCCGGTTTTCTCTTGAAGGTATTAAGACTATTATCCATGATACTCCTTATCATTGGCCTATATCTAAGTTATCATTCCTATTGAATGTATTGTTAACGTTACTTTCCCGCCTCACTGACGGAGCTCCGTTAACTACTCACCCGTCCCACTGACTTATTGATTGACCCTTCCGCCGTGACAACGGATTAAAAGTCTTCCCCGCCGCTTGAGGATATTTTGAATTTATTAGTGGCCCCTCCATCATTGACGATATGCTTATTAGTATAATAGTCCTCTTTCAAGCGCCCGCGGTCCGCCAGTTTGAAACTACCGCGCGGTGAGAAAGAGTCCTTACATCATAAGTGCAATGCTATTTCTCTTATGGAATCGTCTTATGATTGGGTACTCAATACGAAAAAACTTTGTAAAAAATAAAAAGATAAAATTAACTTAATACTAGTTGTTGTTGTTGTTGTTGTTGTTGTTCCCCAAGCTGCCTGGCCGAACAGCCCCAAGGCCCCGTTGAAGGCCAAGGCCATAACCGAGCGCCCCCACAGAACCCTCCCTGCCGACCACAATAAAGCCTGGGTGACCGAAGCCACTCCATGGCTGGGAGCTAAGGAGGGTGCGGAAATGCCCGGGAAACCAAAGACCCACCCAGGGCCCTGTGCCCCTCAGCAATTATGAAGAGAAAGTTGAGGGGCAAAGGAAAAATGTGACGCTTTGGCTTCCAATCTTGGTAGATTGGGAGGTCAATCCACGGAAGAGGCGCCGTCACTTGAGATCTAGAAAATATATAAGTAAAAGGAACAGTCAGAGTAAGCTATGGGTATGGCAGAGATCGCTCAGTTCTCACTCTGATAGACCAGCCCATCACCAAACTCAATACTAGTTATATAAATGCTTTCCATCTCGGTGGTTTTCTTGCGTGGATTCTATCCCTGACGTTGGTCTCCGAGCCACCATTCCTTCTTCCACTTCCTGCGGTCAACCTGACTGGACGTGTGCCGCCTGTGCTCCGCCACATTCGTCGTTCGCTCGCTTCTAGTGAGTCCTTGCTCATTTGTATATATCTGAGTTGTATTGAACAGGTTTTAGATTAGCTAGCACAGGCTGCCCAATTGGTATGCCCGCAGGGAGTGTTAAATTAGGGTACTATTGTACAGGCGCCTACGAGTCCCCAGGATCAGCGCCTCATGTGTTTTTTGTTTCTAGTGTTTCTGCGCCTTAGATTTTGCTATTACCTACTAGTTAGGAGGCTACTACATCTGCAGATTTATGCTTCAGGCTGTCCCTATGAGGCAGTTGCATTGTTCTTTTCTTAGCAGGCGCCCTAGTTCAAGGGTTGTCACACGTGGTGTGAAACCTTCTAGGGCCCGTGTCTGCGCTTGCCCTCTATCGTGGGCCCCATTCAGGAGCTGCTGCTATGTCTTCAGGAGGTACATAACCAGTCAAGACATCGATTACTACAAGCCTCGTGGCCAGCCTCAGTAGGGCTCTCTTCAGTGAACTAGGGGTAATATATATTTTATTATTAATATTATAATATTGTAGCCCTAAGATTCTCCCTCGTGGTTCATGTACATTAGGCTACATTATTTTAAAAAGACCTCCGTCTACGTATTGTGAAAAACCTGTTATCCTCCGGCAAATTACGGGGTTGAGTGAGTGAAGTGAGAGACAGTGAATGTTCGAGGGCCAGGAGACGTCCTGTCTGTCGGGTCTTGGAGTTGTTGCCCCCTTTGTTAGTCGACTTCTCGTTGGTTTTCTCGCCGGCCTCCTTCTGTGTATTGGGGCCAGTTTTTCGCCTTGCAAGCGGACGGGATGTTCCATTGGACCCGGCGTGGTGTTGTTACCACGCACCTGCCGGCGGACATGCTACGTCCAACGGGAGGGACCCCGACTACGCCGGAGGAACTCGGCCAAAAAATCCTCACATGGCAAGACTTTTTACGCCCGGCGGCACAGTCTCGTGTAATTATTAACTATTCCGCTAATCCAAATAGACGGTTAGGATAGTTAAATTTAGTTTTATGGGCCAGTGACTCATTTCATAGGTAAGCAGTTCGATTGAGAAGACACCTTCAGAAGGGGGGTGTCTTCACTTAGAAAAGTTGAGCATTGATTCCTGGAAATTTGTATTTTCAGACCTCATAACACCTAGAGCAGCACAGCGAGCAGAGGAAGGAACCGTTCCCGGCGGGGAGGGGGGTTCAGTACCAGCATGCCTCTGCTTAATATTTGTGCCACACCTACTGTAAAGTCAGTGAAAATAGGCTAGCCTAAACAGACCTCGGATGCGGAAATACCCTGAGCCGAACAGGCCAAGTGGGATATCTCTATTGGTCTAACTGGTAAGGTGCCTGCCTCACACCCAAGGGTCGAGAGTTCGTGCCCCCACCAGGGGGCAGTGAGGCTATTCCCGCATTTAACGAAGTTTAGGTGTGCTGGTTAAATTGTTCAGATGGTTGAGAGTAAGATCGGAGCTCCATAAATCCTCTTTCGGGTAAGGTGTAAAAACAGATCCCCACAGGACAAGGAAGAGGATAGGAGAGAGCAGGGAGTGTTGTGAGACTCGATTGGGTTGGGTTGTGGAGTTGCCAGCCGCCCAAGCGAGTTGCCAACTGGGCAGTTTGTAGGTGCGTGTAGCATCGCTCAGTGAAGTTGACTCACCATTCCCGTTCATCTCTCTGACGGACTCTCGGTCGATTCGGCTCAAGCTTGTTCCTCTCTGTTCGTTCCTCTCTGTTCGGAGCTTTCGCTTCCCGGAAGGTGAAGTAGTGTAAAGTCAGTGAAAATAGGCTAGCCTAAACAGACCTCGGATGCGGAAATACCCTGAGCCGAACAGGCCAAGTGGGATATCTCTATTGGTCTAACTGGTAAGGTGCCTGCCTCACACCCAAGGGTCGAGAGTTCGTGCCCCCACCAGGGCATGATATTTTCGTGAGGCTATTCCCGCATTTAACGAAGTTTAGGTGTGCTGGTTAAATTGTTCAGATGGTTGAGAGTAAGATCGGAGCTCCATAAATCCTCTTTCGGGTAAGGTGTAAAAACAGATCCCCACACTACCTGCTCACTAGTCCCAGTAACTGCACACAAACTCTGTATACGATGTGTTACATGCTTCGACAGGTCTCAGTTTCTCTGGACTTCCCAGAAATGCCCGGTGTGCTCGGACCTTTATGCGGACTGGATTAGCACGAAAGATCTTTCGTGCCTAGCGGCCTTAATCTATATCAAAACTAAATTTACCTCATATGCCAAAAGAGTGGCGAAAGTAGAGTTAATATGCGATGACGCAGACTTGCTACAACTCATTTTCCTCTACTCGTTTAATGATGATACCCCAATAGCACAGTCCACCCCTATCAATACGACTAAAACTTCTAGAGCAATTAGCCATTGACAGTAACTCAGAATCCTTTGAGGTAACCCCCCTTCCCCAACCCAAGAGAGCATGGTCGCCAGACGCCTGGCCAGATGTCACAACCAGGTCGCCTCAACAACAGTGCAGACAGTCTTCAGTCCAGGAACTTCGGTCTCCCAAAAGACAGAGACATGACTTCTTTTCCTCTACGGCTGACCTGTATCAGGCCTCCAGAGATGCTAGGTCTCATTGGCATGAGGTAGGTCAGCCCAGACAGGGGCCTATATTTGAACTTCACAAAAGAGCAAAGGCTAGGACCAAATATGCCATTAGATTTATTAAGCAAAATGAAAACCAATTAAGGAAGGAAGCCCTTGCAAAGAGTCTGGCAGAAAAGGATACTAACTGTTTTTGGAAGGACATCAGATCCATGCAAAATTGTAACACACCATTACCTGTCAGTGTTGAGGGGGTTACGGGTGAAGAGAACATTGCTGACTTATGGAAAACTCATTTTAAGGAACTACTTAACAGTGTAAACCAAAGGTCTACTAATGGTGCAATTCAATATGTGAAAGATAGTAATTATTAAGTGACTGAAAGTGATCTTGTGAATGCCATAAGAAAACTTAAGCTAAACAAAGCTTGTGGGCTGGATGGTATATATGCAGAACATCTTAAATATGCAGATAATTTGTTAATAGATAAACTTAGTTCTTGCATCACCAGTCTATTTACGCATGGTGTCGTGCCGGAGTCTATGATATCCGTAATACTTGTTCCTGTCATTAAAGATAAATCAGGTAAAATTACAGCTAAAGACAACTACCGCGCAGTAGCACTTGCTAGTGTGGTGAGTAAGGTAGTTGAAATTATATTGCTAGAAAGAATGTCTGCATATATTGTCACCAGCAGCAATCAGTTTGGCTTTAAGAAAAATCACGGCACAGACCAATGCATATATGTGCTGAAAGAAGTGATTGATACATACAACAAGCTAAATAGCTCAATTTTCTCTTGTTTTCTTGATGCAAGTAAGGCTTTTGATAGGGTGTGTCACAAAACCTTATTTGAAAAATTAGTTAACAGGGGAGTGCCTAGCTATATTGTTAGGATACTTATTTTCTGGTATGCTAATCAAAAAATGTGTGTAAGATGGGGCAACATCGCTTGGTGTAGTGACTAGCGTCTCGGACTTCCACCCAGAAGGCCCGGGTTCGCGCCCACGCTCGGCGCATTAAAGATTTTTCACAAGCACTGAGTCGTTACCATCCCTCATGAGCAAAGGGATTGGGTAGTAGTACAGGACCCCAATGGAAATACGCCTAATCGGCCTTATTGAGCTATCCTTAGCTAGCTTAGCATGCGCTAGCTTTAAGAACTATTATTATTATTATTATTATTACATCCTGTCAGGCTCTTTCGCCGTAACCAATGGTGTTAGGCAGGGGGGGATATTGTCTCCGTATCTTTTCAACGTCTACATGGATGATCTTAGTCTGGAGCTGAACAAGACTCGCACTGGGTGCTGCATTGGCAGCACCATTGTAAATCATCTCATGTATGCTGATGACCTAGCCTTAATCGCGCCCTCTGGAGCAGGACTGGATAAATTATTAAGAGTATGTGAAAAATTTGGAATCGAACATTCAGTCAAATTTAATCCTATAAAAAGCAATATCATAATATTTAAATCTAACCTTCTATTGAAATCAAAGCTACCTAAATTCCATTTGTATGAAGAAATTATAGAAGAAGTAAGTAAAGTAAAGTATCTAGGACACTATATTTCAAGTGATCGCTCAGATGATGAGGATATGGGTCGTCAGTGAAGGCAACTTTACATGCAGGGAAATTCAATATTAAGAAAATTTCATATGTGCACATGGGATACAAAACTAACATTGTTCAACTCCTACTGCTCACCAATGTATACAGCACAACTATGGTGGAACTATAAGAAAATGACAGTGAATAGACTAAGTATCTCATATCACAATATCATGAAAATGTTTCTGGGGCTCTCAAAATATGAGAGTACAAGTACGCTATGTGCCTATATGAACTTACACTGTTACCAATAACCTCATTAGAAAGCTAACGTATAAATTCATTCAGCGCCTTAACACTTCTGAGAACAGTATCATTAAAATGCTACAAACTCCAAGCATAGTGTACACCTCTAGGATCCAGGCACACTGGAGGAAGTTGCTCTATATTTAACCTTAAGTAATGATTTCAGGTCTGTTACTTTACAGAATTAGCATACCGGTACTGAACCTCATAGTGCAGTACAGTACCGATATTCCTATACTGTACTGTAGAAATATCTATCTATCTATCTATTGCCTGACGCCGTGATCCCCGAAGGGGTGGCCACGAACGAACCGCCCCCATGCACCTCTGTCCCCAGTCAGTCGACGCCCCTCCCCCCAACCAGCACCACCTTCGTTCATGTACTTCCTCACTCCATCCTTCCACCTCATATTCGGTCTACCTCTCCCCCTCTGTCCCTCCACCTCGCTCTCATACACCCTCTTAGTCATTCTCTCGCTTTCCATACGTTCCATATGGCCGAACCATCTCAAGTTGTTCCTTTTCACACTTTCCAGCACATCTACCTCCACACCACACCTCCTTCTTACTTCCTCATTAGTCTGTCTATCCCTCCATGTAACTCCGCACGCACTCCTTAAGTAATTCATTTCCACTGCTCTCACTCTTGGTCTGAGTCTCTCAACCAACGTCCATGCTTCGCTTCCGTAAGTCAGTGTCGGGATTACCACACTGTCATGCAAGGACTTCTTCACTTCCATACTGACCACCCTATTTCTTGTTACTGCTTTTAGCGTTCCTACAACCCTCTTCCCCTGTTGTACCCTCTCCCGCACCTCTTCATCCATAGTCCCATCTTTACTCAACACACTGCCCAGATACTTAAAAGAGTTGACGATCTCCATAGCCTGACCGTTCAGCTTCACCTCACACTCTGTGACTTCACCCCTTTCGAAGACCATAACCTTGCTCTTCCCCGTATTTACCTTCAAATTCCGTTTTTCGCACACTGTTCCAAACTCATTTACCAGACCCTGCAACTCCCATTCATTATCACTCATCAGAACTGTATCATCCGCAAACAGCAGTATAGGTAGCTTCCACTCAATTCCCTCCCTTTTCAGCGATACACCAACATCCACTGCTCTTGATAGTATTTCTTTCATAACTCCATCCATATATACAGTAAACAACCACGGGGACATCACACACCCCTGTTTCAAACCAACATTCAGGTCAAAGAACTCGCTCTGCTCACTCTCCACACGTACTGCCGCCTTTGCACCCTCATACATGCTCTTCACTGCTTTCAGCAACTTGCCCTCTACTCCGTATATTCTAAGTACTTTCCACAAACCTTCTCTATCCACTCTGTCATAGGCCTTCTCCAAGTCCATAAAGGCAACATACACCTTTTGTTTCTTCTCCAGATACTTCTCCACAACACAATTCAGGGTAAAAATCTGATCTACACATCCTCTTCCCTTCCTAAAACCTCCCTGCTCGTCGCCTATCCATTTCTCCGTTCTCACTCTCACTCTCTCAATCACTACCCTACTGTATACCTTCCCTACTACGCTTAGAAGACATATTCCTCGGTGGTTACCACACACTCCTCTTTCCCCTTTGCCCTTATATAGGGGGACTATTATGCCAGTCTTCCACTCATCGGGTGCACTCCCCTTCTCCCATGCTAGTTTGCACATTTTCCATACCCATTCTATCACTATCTCACCACCATACCTCAACATTTCCCCACACACTCCATCTGTTCCTGGTGCTTTCCCCAACTTCACCCTTTTCATGGCTTCCCACACTTCTGACCTCCTGATCCCCACCTCCTCCTCCACTACTTCTCTTCTCCACTACTGTAGAAATATAATAATAATAATAATAATAATAATAATAATTCTTTATTCCAGACACATAAGATAGATACAGTATAAATACAGTACGACCTAATGGTCCATATCACATACACTTCTCGTCAGAGCACAGATAATAATTATACACAAAGATATATTAATAAAGAAACAATAAAATAAAATATACAGTAGGCCTATTTACAGAATAGAGCACATATCACATTTTGTCACAATATAACACAGATAGGCTACCTAAGGCTATTGCTCAATGTTGGTTAACACCTATTGCACAGATCATTGCTCATAGTTCAATTAGACCTATATATTACATTACATACTATGTGTGCAGCAGCTTCTGCCAGTGAGATATAATACGGGATTCATAGATATGATCACTAGACCAAAGAGCTACAATCAGCGTGTTACTGGAGGATTGCAGTCGCTGCAAAAAGCTGTACACCAGTCTCCTGATGACAGCCCGACAGCACTGCACATCAAACAGTGTGCACACCATACTAGTGCTTTCATATTTAGAGAGACCAATGAACATCTTGAGTATATTTAAATACATATGTTGCATCTATCGTTCCCCAAATACTCCTCCAGAGCAAAGTCTTTTTGATTCTCTGTCCTCACAACTCAGTGTCCTCAACTTAAATGCTTCTTCTGAAATCACTGTGTTGGGTGATTTTAATGTCCATAATGTTGAATGGCTCACTCATCCAGCCAGGACTGATGATGCTGGTCTTGAATGTGAGTTATTTACAGACTCATTTAATCTCACTCAACTAGTCAACCAACCCACCCGTGTACCAGATAATCCTAATCATAATTCCCACCTACTGGACTTATTTTTAACAACCAATTCAGAAAATTATGATGTTACAGTGAGGTTCCCGCTTGGATCTTCTGATCACTGTCTGATACAGGCCACCTGTTTATCACCTACCACACCTTCCCACTCTGAACCTGTTTTGGTGACTAAATGGCATTACGATAGGGCAGACTGGGAGGGTCTTCAAGGTTTCTTTATTGATATTCCCTGGACCTCTTTCTTTTCTAATGATGCACACTCCACCTTGAGCCACATACAAGATTTTGTAAAAATTGGAATGGAAACTTTTATTCCTCATCAAAAGTACAGTAAAAGATCTAATTCACCTAAATGGTTTGACCATAATTGTGCTAGAGTAACTGAACAAAAAGCAATAGCCTACAATGCATACACAAGATCAAAAACACATGAGGCCTTTAATTACTTTAGAAACATCAGAAATCATGCCAAAACTGTATTAAACCTAACTAAATCAAACTTTCTCCACAAGCAGGCAAATAAACTTCTAAATAATCCAAATGATAACAAAATATTTTGGTCTACTCTTAACTCATTCAAATCCAACTTCACTACTGCTTCATCCATTCCACCATTAAAATCTCCGACTGGCAATCTTGTAAGTGACCCACGAGGTAAAGCTAACCTTCTTGCGGATATTTTCTCCACCAACTCAACCTTAGATGAAATAAATCAAGATGTCCCTGTACTTAATTTTAATTCGCCTGAAATTCCCTCACTTAAGATCCACACCAGACATGTCAAAATTATTTTGCAGAATCTCTCAGTAGATAAGGCTCCTGTTGGTCCAGATGAAATTCCTCCAATAGTACTTAAGAATTGCTCCTTGGTGCTCGCTCCTGTATTGGCAAATTTTTTCCGTCTGTGTACTCATACCTCATGCTTCCCAGTACCCTGGAAAGAAGCAAACATCCATCCAGTTCCTAAAAAAGGTGCCTCTTCAGATCCATCAAACTACAGACCAATAGCTATAACTTCCACTCTTGGTAAAGTCTTTGAAATTATATTAAATAATCACATAATTAAGCATCTTGAGAATAATAAATTAATCAGTGATAGGCAATATGGTTTTAGACGATGTCGATCAACTGCAGACATTCTTTGCCTTCTTACGCATCAAATCAACCTAGCTACAGACCAACATGGTGAAACACATACAATAGCACTGGATATATCAAAGGCATTTGATAGAGTCTGGCATCAATCCTTATTGTCGAAGATGTCACACTACGGCCTTGCATCATTAGTTCCACTAATTTCTTCTTATCTTCATAACAGAAAAATATGTGTAATGGTAGATGGCCTTTATTCTCAATTTCACTCAATAAATGCTGGTGTTCCCCAGGGATCAGTTTTGGCCCCAACTCTGTTCCTCATTCATATCAATGATCTCATATCTACCACTCATAATCCAATACATTCCTACGCAGATGACTCAACACTCCACAGTTCCTTCACATTTACCAATTCTTTCACCCAACCCGATCTTATAAATTCAAAAATAAACACTGCAATTTCTCTGAACCAGGACCTTTCTAGAATTAATGAATGGGGACAAAAGAATCTAGTTTCCTTTAATGCACAGAAAACCAAGTACTGTACATTCAATTTTCTAACCGACAGAATCTCACTGACTCCCATATATTTTTTAATGATGTAAATATTCCCACTTCCCCTAGTATTGACATTCTCGGTGTAACATTAACTACTAACTTGAGCTGGACACATTATGTTAGAAGCATTGCTAAGAATGCCTCTAAAAAACTGGGACTCCTGTACAGAGTTCGAAAATTCTTCACTGACGAGCAGTTGGCCGTAATATGTAAAAGTCATGTGCGTTCTCAGATGGATTACTGTTCACCTCTGTGAGGTGGAAGTGGAGTGGTTGCATTGAGGCAGTTGGACAAAATTCAAAATAAAGCTATTAGATTAATCAATAACCCTGCAATCACACAGGACCATCCTACATTATCCATACGAAGAAACGTTGCATCCCTTGCATTATTCTACAGATATTTTCACAGCAATTGTTCCGAGGAACTTGCTTCAATTGTGCCGCCTCTCCACATCTTTCCCCGTAGAACTAGGGCAGCTGAGAGCGCCCATGAATTTACACTTTCTCCTCCACAATGCAGAACTTCTGCTTATCAGAATTCATTTATCCCCAGAGCTACTACTCTTTGGAATTCACTTCCCTCGAATTGCTTTCCACACACTTACAATCTACAAATGTTTAAATCCAGTTGTTACAAACATTTTATGAATGGAGGATGCCTTTAGGCACATGGACCTTTTTGTTTTATCTGTGTTTTTCCTTCCTCCGTTCATTGTCTCTTTTAAAAAAAAAAAAAAAAAAAAAAAAAAAAAAAAAATGATAGGATGTACACAGACCATTTATGGTGGCTCTCTTATACTTCCACCACAAATGGGCCGTGTACATAGAGGAACAATATGTCCGGAACAAAGTGACTTTAGTTTCCCAATTACACATGTGGAATTTTCTCAAGATGGTGTTACCACGTAAATATAGCTGTCTGCGCTGACGGCCGATATCTGCATCATCTGAGCAATCGTTTGAGATAATGTGTCCCAGGTATTTTATTTTGTTTACTTCTTGAATAATTTGATTATTGAGTGAGAAATTTGGCAGTTTACTTTTATACAGTAATTTTGATCTAAATATAAGAACAGCACTTTTCAGTGGGTTGAATTTAACACAATGTTTACTACCAAAAGATTCACATATATCAAGAAGTTTGCTCAGACCCGCAGAAGACGGTGCAATAATGACCAGATCATCAGCATACATGAGATGGTTGATGATTTTATTCCCACCATAACATCCAATCTGCTCTTTATTCAATTTATCACTTAATTCATCCATATATACATTGAATAAGTAAGGTGAGAGAATACTACTTATATACTACTTATATACTGTACCGGAAGCTAAATTATGTGAGGCATGGTACTGTACACATTTAGGACAGTGGTTTTGGTAACACAGTAGTTTGATGACCACTGTTTTTGGTTGAGGCAGTGCTGTGAACTACATGATAGCAAGCTGGGTATTATTTAATTTATTTTTATTTTATGTAGCCTATGTACAGTAGCTTATATATATTTATGTTACTGTAAGGTATATATGGACCCCAGTATGGTCCCCCCTGTACTGTGTGAGTCTGAAATAAAGTATTATTATTATTATTATTATTATTATTACGGTTCAGATCACGGCGGAAATTCACGCCAGTGACACTAGTGCAAAGCCAACGCCGCATCAAAGGTGTAAGCCGGATTCAGGACCGCTTCCCTCGGTTTCTGCCCTTGATGTGCCGGAGTTTTTTCCCGGACTCCTTGGGACAGAATCCGGAGGGGGTGAGTCAGGAACCAAGGATAGGCCTAAGGTAAGGGTAACTCAACAAGGATCTCGAATGTTTTCAAATGTTGAATTGCCTTGTCTCGAGGAAGAACGTTTAGCTTCACCAACCATATAATGGCCACAGAGCGTTACCGCAGTTCGGCGGAGGATAAAAGCACACCCCACTCAGATCCTCAGGTAGGTCTAGATCCACCTACACCCAGGATATATAGTTATCTCAGCCCCTCCGGTAATTCCTCCCTGGTTAGTACACTGAATCCCGCCGGGAATAGCCCTAACCCCGCCGGGAAAAGCATTCTAGCACCTAGTAGGTTAGGTTTCATTCTGTTACAGGGATGTAGAGTAACTGAGGAGACAACCAACCCTAAGTCAGAGACAGGGAGCCCCAAGAAGTTGCCGGAGGTAGTAGAACACCCTGGAGCACCTCTGAAGACAGCGGAACGACCCGTGGTTGTACCAGAATGAAACGAGGTGGAGCATAGGGAAAAGGTACGTCCTAGGTCTCTCAAGAGGTCACGTAATCAATGTGTCACGGCTAATCACTTAGATGAGGTATTACAGAAGGTTTTGCAACAATGTGATATGTCCAAAAGATCTCGTAATACCCCACAACGGCAATGGGAACTCCCCCGGTGGCCTCGGTGCTACCATTCACCCCAGCCGGAATTAACGTACTGTCTCCTCCGAATGCCCCCTTAGTTAACACGGAAGATACCTCAGTGGTTTCTGTAATACCACTTAAACCAGCTAAAATTAACGTGCTCACAACACCACCTACTTCCGAAGCTATACTACCATCTACAATTAGCACACTACCAAAACCCGGCTGTTCCACAGCTACAGTAACTTCATGTCCCCCGGCGAGTACCAGTACAGTACCCCCTTCCCAGACAACCCCTTATCATTGTTCAAACCCAGCTTTCCATGCTGTGTCAATAGATAAAAAGTTACAATCACAGGCCACTATACCCCTCACTGGCCAGAGTCAAATTGTTACTGGTTTCCGGTAAGACCAACCAAATCAGGTTCTGGGCACAAGTTCATTGCGGGGGAGATCCCAGTGCCTAGTGGGTGGATTATTGAAACCAATAAGAATAAGGAGTTCCGTGCTAAGAATACACAGGGTAGGATTCTCAAGGTACCAATTAAGGCAATTCCCAATGTCTGGAATTATGAATATTTTGTCTATGTACCGGCTCAGCTCTTGCCTCCTTCCCCAGGAGAGATAATTTGCCCTGATTGTTCTCGTCCGTACGGCGTACACGGCTATGATTAATTTAAAATAAACGAACCAAAATTAGTAACAACCCCGGCGCACTTCCCGTCAGACAATCGGGAATTGCTCCTGGGGCAATTAGGACATGGTCCATGGGTGGACTGGGATACGGAGGCCCAACAGTTTGCTATTGCCTTAACAGCTCAACCCTCCCTTGCCATCCCTCCTCCTAACCAAATTGAGTTTGATTTGCTAAATCCACCTCCAGGAGGCGTCTCCACCTCTATCTTTGAATTTCTGGCGTCCCCACAATTATCACAACAGGACTTTCAAGACCCTTTCAATACTCCCCATCTAATAGATCTCCAAAGAGAGTATATGTTGCGAGATAATGCACACCACAGGTTTGCAATATTTTTACTCGGTAGACAAACGGCCCAGTCCATCTCGAGACCAGAAGAACCTCAGATAGATCAACGTATGAGTGAGACTATAAGGTTATTTCAACAACTTCTCCTCCCCCACCCAGCGAGATCAATCAGGGACATACGAACAGCCTTTTTAGAAGCTGTACGGGCTAGGCAACACATAAGACTCTTTATGGTGAAAGGATTGCCCGGTAACATTTACCACCGGGTAATCTTTTCGCCGGTGCTGACAGCATCAGTAATGAACAATGAAACTATACAGGCAGTTCAACAGATGCTTCATCAGTCAGTAGCCGATAATAAACAGGTCAAAGGGAAATAGGTTGTGAGTCTGCCGAGTTAGGATACGACTTCGACCATCACCAGGCAATCGTCGATCCCAGAATAAACCACTGTTTTTAGATTCCAATGCTCTCTCTCTCTCCCGGGGCCTTGCCAAGGCGAGCGGATCCGAGGGTAGACTCCGTAACCTACACCCAGGCAAAAGCCAGGTGTCCCTACGGTAGTCACCGGGCTACGCCCTGGCGGACGTAGGTGGGGACACCTAACAAAAACTCCGGCGACCTCCCTTGCGTGAGACGAAGGGTCAACGGCAGTTTTCCCTAGGTGGTTCCACCCTAACATCAAGCTAGGTTGCCGCGTCCGCATTACCTATCGCCAGAATCAAACAATAATTGCATAATACCATTGATACACCCCACCCACCAACCTCCCGGGTGGTGGGGAGGATCATCACATGAACCAAATGGTCTTATCACTACAAATGACTATCTGAGGGACATTATCGGGCAGAGTAAACCCGCATATCGAGGGCACATTGTATGGGTTGAAACTCAGCAGTGAAGATGGATGAGCAGCGATGAAGGGCACGCTGTCGAAGCCATACTCCGAGACCACAGCATATCCCACAGAGGAGTCATCTTTGGATCCATCCGTGTAAATAAACGTGGCTGGAGTATGTCCCATTAGGTGACCGAGGGCCATTGTGCGTCGAGCATAGGGGGGTAACGATGTAGGCACGTCAGCAAGGAGGAGACACACAATAGAACACCGAATGCACCACGGCGTGAAATCGTTACGGGCCAGTTACGGGTGAGGGTAATGGAACATCATACGACTCAAATAGTTGGCAGGACATATCGGGGAAAGTAACATGGGTGGAACAAGCAGGGTCTTGGGTTTCATGAAAGAGGTCGGTAAGAATAGGGTCGGACATAAGATGGGTAGCATAACGCATCATGGCCAGTCAATGGTGTAGGTGAAGGGACAACACGCCAGCCTCAGCGAGAAGGTTACATATGCGTGAGGAACGGAATGCCCCCGAACTTATACGAACTCCCAAATGATGGACAGAGTTAAGCGTGGCGAGAAGAGTAGGGGACGCGGTCCCATAGATAGGACAACCATAATCAAGGACCGACAAAATTATAGCGTTGTAAAGCTTAAGTAATGTCATCCGGTCGGCCCCCCAAGTGAACACGCGCAACTGCCTTAATTACATTGAAATGCCCAAGGCAACGGGCTTTCAAGTCCTTTATATGTGCTTTCCAGTTTAGATGAGTGTCAAATATTAACCCAAGGAATTTGATCGTAGGAAATGAGTGGATCTCCTTGGTCCCCATACGTAATGTTAAAGACTGACCACGAAGAACCCGAGTATCGTGATGGAAAATCATGGCCTTAGTTTTCTCAGTGGAGAAATGGATCCCGGTAGAAGCAGCCCAGCGATGAATATTGTCTAGCGCAAGTCCCAGACGACGTTGTATGTGGGCAAGACTAGCAGAGGTGTAATAGATTGCAAATACGCCTAACAGCCTTATTGGGCTATCCTTAGTTGGAATTATGCAAAGCTGGTACATGTCATATTTGTAACATACTATGTGGTACCAACTCTGTAAATTGCTAACTGAATAAATATTATTATTATTATTATTATTATTATTATTAAAGTCGTCAACATACAGACTATGGGACACTCCAGATGGGAGACAACTTGTGACACCATCAAGTGCTATGATGAATAAGATGCTGCTGAGTGAACATCCTTGAGACAGGCCGATGGAAAGCGGCCTAGTAGAGGAGAGCGTTCCATTGATTTTTACTTGGAATGTACGATTCGATAATATATTTAGCAAGAATTTCGGCAAAGGGCCACGCAAAGGCTGTCGCCGCGAGAAGCCCCTTCGGACTTGATGTTCCAGTCGCGTAAGGGAATGAAGTGTAGAATATGCAGGTCGAGAACCATTCTGGAAGGGAGACAAAATGTAATAGCCTAGGGTTCACCATCATCTCCATTAGTTTGCAAAGGCAGGAAGTAAGGACAATAGGACGATAGTTGGTGGGGAGACTATGAACTTTTCCCAGTTTAGGAACAGGGACAGTGTATGCATGTCGCCAATCTTGTGGAATAAAATCGTCAGTCCAAAATTTATTATACAACTGGAGAAGGAACAATATAACTCTCTGATGAAGATGACGAGCATAGGAAATCCCATCCAGACCAGGTGTGGTGTCCGAACAGTTGTCTAAGGTATATTCGAATTCAGGCAGAGTAAAAGGGGCATTGTAAGGATGTGAATCCCCGCCATAAAAATGGAGTAGGCGCGATTCGGTAAGTTTCTTGTGGCGGGCGAAAGATTGTGACAGCGAATGGTTTGAGCTTACGAGGGCAAAGTGATCAGTATGAATTGTAGCAATGTCGGTCAGATCCAGTTTGAGTTCCCCAGTGGTTGGCTCTTGCAAAGGCGAAATGGGAGGTCGGAAACGCCTGCCACTAATAGTACGAAATTTCGACCAGATTGTGGAAATTGGTGTGCGAGGTGAATCCAGAGATGTATGACCTCCAAGATAGCAGTTTGCTGTGGAGGATGGCACGTTTGGTAATAGCGCAAACCTTATTATAAAATGTTTTCAGCAAAGTTTTGACTAGGGCGGCGTTAATAATACCAAGGTACTGGGTCGACGTGGGAGCACCCGAGAGAGTGACCTGCGAGTGACTTTAATCGTGTTGACAGCACTTTTAGACGCCTTTCCAAGCGGTGTTTAAACTTGATTAATAGGGCCAGCTCAGGGGACCACCAAGGAACCTGACGGGCATGCACAACAGAAGAGGTAAGCGGGATGTGAGCCACAGCAACAGAATGTAAAAAGTTGAGAAAATATTGGTAGTTTTCGGATGGTGACGAGAGGGGAGAGAAAGCATTAATCGTGGCAGATTCGCATTTGAAAGATTCCCAATCAGCTTTAGATAAGTTATAACGAGGAAGTTGTGAGCTAGGGGACTGGTCAATGCAGGTGAGGAAAATCGGATGGTGATCACTTGAGAAGCGATCATCCACTAATGACCACTCAAAGTGAGAGGCCACAGATGCAGAGGCAAGCAAGATATCAATGGTGGAATAAGTATCATGAATATGAGACCGGTAAGTGGGGACTCCAAGATTTAGGCAACATAAAGAAGTCTGACTAATAATAGACTCAATATGGCAGCCAGGGGTGTCAGTGGAAGGGCAACCCCAGATTGGGGAATGTGCATTAAAGTCCCAGAGAATCAGATACGGGGGAGTTAATTGGTCTATAAGTAATTGTAAAGAAACAGTGGAATAACCGCAGGACGGTTGATTGTACGAAGTACAGATGGTAAGACAAGGAAGAGTAGGCAAAGAAACAGTAATCACAACTGACTGGAATGGGGCGAACGATAAAGTTATGCAGTGTAAGCAATAGTATTATGTACAAGTATAGTAGTACGAAGATGTGAAGCAGCAGCTGGGGAAACTGCTACCGCTTGGAAATCTTTAGGTGGAGAGATGTAATTACCAATGTGCTGTAAACACACACACATCGGAGAATAGAGTCTGAGAAGTCTTTGCAGCTCGCCCGATAGCCATTGAGATTCCAATGGATGATATTACTAAGCATCATCAGGGGTGAGCACTGTCAAGTTATCGTGATTATGAGACCTCCTCACAGAGGCAAGGTAATGTTTATCTTTCGGTAAAAACAGAGGGCGGTTGTTTGCCTCTGACAGGGGAGGAGGAAGGGGAAAGGGAGGGTGGAGTAGGGGGAGGGGTCCTATGGTGGGCAGAGGGATTGAGAACTTAGTTGGAACTGTTAACGGTGGAAGGGAAATTAGATTTGAGAACAGAGAATTGTAAAAGTAGTTGGGAGAGGAGCGTGTCAGGGTTCGCCACGTGGCCGCGAAGATGAGCAACGCACAAACACTCGGGGCCATGATCCGTTACATCATCAGGAGGCTTGCGAGCGGAAAGAAAATTAGTAACCTGTTGAGTAATGGTGACATGATTTGAGGACTGCATGTAAGCAGCCATATAGTCCGTGAAACATGCGGAGCATCCACATTCGCCAGCAGGGAGAGTGGAGGAGCACTGTCGAGAAGCAAAGGTGGTGCATGGCAGGTCAGTAGTAGAGCCCATTGCATTGGCACCATTGGCAGCATCAGAGGACTCCATCATCGAATCGGTCAGTGTGGCGTGAAGGGGCAAGTTAGGGGAGGGAATAGTAGGAGGGGAGGGGACTGCAACATGAGAAGTTTTGGAAGGTTTCCGGTCAGACGTGGGGGACAAACTAGGGTCACGATCACGTTTTTGGTGGGTCGTAGTACTCTGAGCGTTATGAACAATACATTGAGACTCTGTGAGTTCATATTGAACGAGGTCAGATGTCATTAGATCAAATTTGTCCTTAAAGTGCACCATCAAATCCCTAGGTTGAAACCCAGTCATGTGCGTAACACATACACAATCAACAGGGTGGTCGGTGGGGGGTTTACGGCGGAGGAAGGTGGGAGGTGCGCAGTTAGCTCTGCAATGGGCGAGTTTTTGAGCCCTAAGAGGAAAGCCTTGCCACACCTGTGACATCCACAATTGTCGTGATGATGAGGAAGCGTCCAGACAGAAGCGGCAGGATCGCGAGAATCAAATTCCGCAACCTTAGCCTTCATCACATCCAACTGTTCCGTCAGGGCAACCGAAGATGGACCGGCAAGTTGGAACAGTGAAGCTTTCTCTTTAATCAATTTCTTACTAGGTGTAACCTTAGAGGTGGAGGGAGGGCGACAAGATGTGAGTAACCTAGTCTTGCCAGAGAGTCATCGCTTTCCTGTGATTGCAGTCTTTTTAGAGGAGGCAGGAGTAGGGCGGACGGTGGAGTGCACTGCATTGGGAGAATGGGAACGTCGGGTTAGTCGAGGAGAAGAGGAACCTACCAAAGGTTACCTAAGGTTGTGTTCGCCACTACCCTAGCAGCACCGAGGAGCGCGTCGCCCCTCATTGTGGGTTGTGTTTTGGTGCAGTAGACTGTTTGAAGAGACAGCACGCTCCCTTGCGAAGATGGGCTCGTCTGGCACTTTTTGCAGTTCGACATCGAGGGCTCTTGTCTAAAGAGACGCCCCTCATGTCTCTTACTCGCCGTGGGAGTTTGTTGAAGAGACATGGACCTCTGTGTGATAACCAGCCCTCTTGCAGAGAGCCCATAGCACCCCTCTTATTCATCCGGGGGATATTGCATTCCCAGCCTCTCCTATCACTGAATTTCATGACTATCGGAGTATGTAGGTTTGGTACTAAACCCTCTGCGATTTTCCACGTGTATATTATTAGGTAACGTTCTCTTCTACATTCCAGCGAGTACAGTTTCAGTGCTCTTAAACGCTCCCAATAGTGTAGCTGTTTTACCGAACTTATATGCGAAGTGAAATTTCTTTGTACACTCTCTAAGTCATTTATTTCACATGCTTTGTATGGGGATGTTAATACGCTACAGTATTTAAAACGCGGTAGCACTAGAGATTTGAAGAGCGTTATCATAGGTAATTCACCACGTGTTTTAAATGTACGCAGAATCCACCCCGTTAAGCGTTTCGCAGCCGCAACTTTGACCTGGTTATGTTCTTTGAAACCCATATTTTCAGACATTAACACCCCAAGGTCTTTCACACTGTCTTTCCGTTCTATTATGTGGTTAGATTCTGTTAGGTAGTTTGTGTTCTCTTTAACGACATTATTATCTCCGTACCTTATTAATTGGAATTTTTCTTCATTGAATTGCATGTTGTTTTCCCTGGTCCACTGGAACACTACATTTATGTCTTCCTGCAGCTGGCCCGTGTCCTCTTGTGTGTTTACTATCTTGCTTAGTTTTGTGTCATCCGCAAAAGACGACACCGCACTGTGTCTTGTGTTGGTATCTATGTCGCAAATTAGAATGAGGAACAGAAGGGGCGCTTGCACTGTTCCTTAGGGCACTGAGCTTTTGACATCCAAAGGCTCAGATGTGACTTGGTTTACTGCTACTGATTGAAACCAGTAGTACAAGAGTGATTAGCGGTTGAGCAGGTGGTGACACTGTAGGGGTACCAGAGGTAGCAGAGGGAGAAGGTCGTTTCGGCTGAGGTCGCGGTGCCGAGATGTGAGAGTGCACCACCGCAGCATACCTACGCCACGGGACCAATCCTTGATCGCGAAGATGATGAACAGCAACATGGTATGATAGTTCCTTGGTGGATTGAAGATGTAAGAGTTCTAACTGGAATGCATGAGAGCATTATTTGTAATTGGCAGCATGATCTTCACCGCAGTTAGCGCACCTCAAGTCTGAGGCAGAGCGGGTACAACTATCCTCGCAAAGTGCAGACCCACAACGACGGCACGCCAAGGAGGATCTACAAAATCTCGAGGGATGGCCGAACCTCCAGCAATTCATGCATTGTCTTGGGCATCTGGCGTAAGGTCGTACCTGTAGTAATCGACCAGCAAAATTGATAGTAGGAGGTAGTTCGTGTCTATCAAAGAATACCTTAATGATGCGGAGAGGAGGGCGATCGTGGAGACGATTGCGCGAAGGGATGATATAAGCGTCAACATAAACCACTGTAGGATCAACCTTTGTAACATGGAGCAAATCCTAGGCACCGACGTAGTAAAGTCTTGGTCCTTGAACTGGATATCCAGTGGAATATAAATAGTACCTGTGCATTGATTTAGCTTAGATTCTGCCTGTCCGGTGACACCATCACTCGGAGAGCTGAGGAGGGATTGCATTGCTATCGACTGGGCTTCACTCGTCACCTCCACCAATCGCAAGGTGTCCGACGCTGTGTGGACACTCACGTCCCCCACCCAGTCTTGAAGATTTGTATATAGTTTGACGTCATCGAGAGGCTCACGCGCTACAGTGAAAAAAACGCGGCCATCGTGCCGGAGCAAACATGTCCTGTAGAGTACTGGCCGACGGTTTAGAATATTTTGGACAATGGCGAGACTTGGGTGTGCGGGAGGAAGATCCCGGCGTGATTATGGTAGAGAGACTAGGAGCTGGTAAAGTCTCAGGAGAAGGAATAGGAATGGAAGCAGGGGATTTTTATGTCAAGGACTTAGTAGCCCCAGTTGTTATTGTTGCTGTTCCCCAGACTGCCTGACCAAACAGCCCCAAGGCCCCGAGCAAGGCCATGGCCATAACCGAGCACATTACATTGTGCACATAACATTAACATTCTCCAATTGAACATAGATGGCATCAACACAAAGAAACACGAACTCTCACACTTCATCAAACAACACAACATACACATTGCCATCTTACAAGAAACAAACCTCCGCACTACACAAAAAACACCCACATTTCATAATTTCACCACCATCAGACAAGACCGGGCTGTCAGCGGGGGCGGTGGACTCATCACCCTGGTACACAAAGAAATATCATACATAGTAACCAGTGTACAAACCAAATCCCTCCTCCCCCCAAATGATAACACAACAGAAATACAATCAATTAAAATACGCACTGGCAACAACTCCAACATAACCATCATAAACACATACATCCCTCCCCAAACATCCCCTACAGTACCAAATGAATACAGACCACACTTACAACACATCACAAACACCCCACACATCATCCTGGGTGGTGACTTCAACGCCAAGACGTCGGCCTGGTTTGTCGACAACCCCGACACAGACAGAGGGCTGGTACTACAAAACCAAACTGATAACCTCATCATCCTTAACGACATCCATCAACATACCCATATTCCTCACCAAGCCCTCTATAACCCATCATCTCCAGACATCACCTTTTGCTCCCCAGAACTCGCCCCCACAACATCCTGGAGGGTGGTCAGAACCTTAGGCTCTGACCACCTCCCGATCATTATCACCACCAAAACCAGACTCACCCCAGCTAGCCACAAACACACATACACCAATTATAAAAGAGCTAACTGGGAAGCATTCACAAATGAGACAGAACAACACTTCACAACTCTAAACTGTACACCCATCACTAACATCAACAATACTGTACACATACTCAATAAAACTATCCAAAACGCTGACAAGAAACACATTCCAAGAGGAAACAGAGAAAGACACAACCCCAACTTCACACCAGAAATTCAAAACCTCATCAGACAACGCGACATACTGAAACACTCCCCAGCACCCCACACACAAGACATCACACAACAATTTCAAGCACTCAACACTCAAACTAACAACAAAATACAAGAACAACAAAAACTAAATTGGAATAACTTCCTACAAACACTTGATCACAAAACAAACCCCCAAAAAACTCTACAAAACACTAAACAGCATCACACTTTCCAACAGCAACACAACACAATCACATGCTGCAATCACAGCAACAGACTCTACTCCTTCATGTAAACAACAAGCAAACACTCTCATCAATCACTTCTCACATGTCAGCCACCTAAAACCTCACAAAGACGACCGACGTGTCATCCGACGTAAGAGACAATTCCCCACAGACCCTGACTATACATCCTTCACCAATCACCAGACAAAGCATATCATCAACAATCTCAAGCACTCACCCACCTGTGGCCTAGACAACATAAGCAACATACACCTCAGACACCTGGGACCACAAGGCATACAAGCACTCACTAACATATCAAACTACAGCTATTCACACAACACAATACCAGACATTTGGAAGCATGGTATCATCACCACATTCCCCAAACCCAACAAAGACCCCACGCTACCCTCCTCGCACCGCCCCCATCACACTCCTTTGCTCCCCCTCCAAAGTCATGGAACGCCTAGTATTACAACTAATTACACCCGACCTACCCGCTCCAACACAACATGGCTTTAGGCCACTGTACTCCACAAACACTCTTCTCACAGACCTTACACAAAGAGCTTTCGACGGCATCAACTCAGCTAGACCACCACACAGATCACTATTAGCCACACTCGACATTAGTAAAGCCTTCGATGCCATCCCCCGCCACAACCTAAAAAACAAAATCTACAACACAAACATGCACAACAACACAAAAAGGTGGCTGGCCAACTTCCTAGCAGGCAGATGTGCACACATATCTTTTGCCGGTCAGTCATCTAAAATCAGAAACTTTCCAAACGGAGTCCCACAAGGATCCGTCCTATCGCCCGCACTCTTCAATCTGGACATGCACGATATAACTACACCCAATACGCCCCAAATAAACTTAGCCTCCTATGCAGATAACATAACACTCACATGCACACACCATGACCCAAAAAGAGCAACAGATCTCCTTCAACCCTATCTCAACACACTACATGGCTGGTGCACTACAGACTTAATCTACCCCAAGCCAAATCCACCGCAACCCTGCTCACAAGCTGGACAGGAGAACACGAATACATCTCTCAACTCACCATAAACAACACACCCCTAACACATACACACACACACAAAATCCTAGGAGTAACATATGATACTCATATGACATTCAAACAGCACACCACAAACATTAAAAAGAAACTGACACCCAGACTTAACGCCCTCAGATCACTTGCTCACACAAAATTTGGACACAACAAAGAAACTACCACCACAGTATATAAACAATACATAAGATCAGTGATGGAATACGCAAGCCCAGCCTGGGCTTCTAACCTAGCTGAAACACATCATAAGACCTTACAGACTATTCAAAACAAAGCCCTGAAGATCATTACAGGCTGCACAGCTACTGCACCCACAGATCACCTACATCAAGAAACCAAAATCCTCAAAGTCAAAGACCATCTGGACATGAGAGGCACTCAATTCCTGGCAGCAGCCTCCACGAACCAAGACCACCCACTAAACTACATGGCAACACACCCAGACACCAAGAAATATCAAAACAACACCCAGCACACGGTATCGCACACAATTATTGTCCTCTCTCCCTCCCTGCCCACCCCGAACCAACTTCCAGAAGCACATCCATACTCATATCTCTCGCCGATCCATCCACTCACTCACAGACAACACGCAGCTGCATGCACGACCTCCCGAAATCCATCCTTCCGAATCCTCCCATCCTCGCGAGGACAGAGTCCACCTGGCCAGGCTGAGATGCGGACACCATCCAGCTCTCCTGAACTATCAGAAGAGACTGGATGACTCCGTTGTCTACGCCTGCCCGGGATGTAACACAGCACCCCATACCATTAAACACATCATAGAAGACTGCATTTCACACAACCACTTACGCCAACAACACAATCTACACTCAATGAGAGCTCTGTGGGAAAGCCCGATCGTGGCCATGGCCTTCCTCAGGGACTCGAGCTGTTCGGCCAGGCAGCTTAGGGAACAACAACAACAATAACCGAGCACATAAGGCGGGTGCCCAACGCCGAAAGGGGTTGAAATAGTGGAGCTATCCCCCCGCCAAAGGCGGCTTTCTAGGGCCTTTCCTAGCTGATGCCGAGAGGATTGGGTTCTAGTCATGTGGTGATGGGCTGGTCTATCAGAGTGAGAGCTGAGCAATCTCTGCCATACCCATAGCTTACTCTGACTGTTCCTTTAACTTATATATTTTCTAGATCTCAAGTGACGGCGTCTCTTCCGTGGATTGACCTCCCAATCTACCAAGATTGGAAGCCAAAGCGTCACATTTTTCCCTTGCCCCTCAACTTTCTCTTCATAATTGCTGAGGGGCACAGGGCCCTGGGTGGGGCTTTGGTTTCCCGGGCGTTTCCGCACCCTCTTCAGCTCCCCGCCATGGAGTGGCTGCGGTCACCCAGGCTTTATTGTGGTCGGCGGGGAGGGTTCTGTGGGGGCACTCGGTTATGGCCTTGGAATTGCTCTGGGCCTTGGGGCTGTTCGGCCAGACAGCTTGGGGAACAACAACAACAACAACAACAACCATGCGCCCCCACAGAACCCTCCCTGCCTACCACAATAAAGCCTGGGTGACTGAAGCCACTCCATGGCGGGGAACTGAGGAGGGTGCGGAAACGCCCGGGAAACCAAAGCCCTGTGCCCCTCAGCGATCATGAAGAGAAAGTTGAGAGGCAACGGAAAAATGTGATGATTTGACTTCCAATCTTGGTAGATTGGGAGGTCAATCCACGGAAGAGACGCCGTCACTTGAGATCCAGAAATATATAAGCAAAAGGAACAGTCAGAGCAAGATATGGGTATGGCAGAGATCGCTCAGTTCTCACTCTGATAGACCAGCCCATCACCACATGACTAGAACCCAATCCTCTCAGCATCAGCTAGGAAAGGCCCTAGAAAGCCGCCTTTGGCGGGGGGATAGCTTCCCTATTTCAACCCCTTTTGGGGTTGGGCACCCGCCATGTAGCCCCAGTAATGAGAGGTGCGGATCTAATTACATTAGAACCGTATGCACCTCTCATTACAGTAGCCCCAGTAATGAGAGGTGCATACGGTTCTAATGTAATTAGATCCGCAGAAAGGGACTTCTGATGGAACGGTGTGTCAAGAGAAGGGCGATCCTCCTTATCTACCAAAGCAGAGGCAGATGTGGAAGGCTCGCAATCAGGGAGAGAGTCCGAGGGAAGTCCAGGGTGAGCGCTAGGGTCGTCAACCAATAAATTTGATGAGCCAGAGGTGCAGCCATGAGCTTGGTCCTAATGTGGGAGGCTGCCAGCCAAGTGAGGACTGAGGAGAGAAGTGTCAGCCTTTGGAACACGATTTATTACAGGAAGATGTCACCAGAGGAAGAAAAGTAAATGGCCCAATTTAGCAACATGGACAAGAGGGCAGGGCCAGACCCCCATGCCCAACAGTAACCATGACATAGAGCATATGGTGAGTGGGCCCATATAGGTAGTTGGCTTTACTCGCGATATCACTGCACATAATTATTAACTCTACACTGAAAGTGCATACCTGTGAGTCAGTGACCAACTGCGATAGCACCACCGACCAGAATACCATAGCACTGCCCAGATGCGAAGCTGGGTAAGGGTTGCTTGCTCCCCATCAAAAGGGGTAAAAGGAACCACATAACCACCAAAGCACCAGTCAATTCAACCACAAACGCCAATAGTCGCGTTCGCACGTACCGAGAAAGGACCGGCGGTTCTTCCTTGTCGACCATAGGATGGCGGTTCCACCTGGGCGACCATACGATCTCCTGCACTGTCACTACGGTCTTCCGTAATATAGCCTCTAACAACCCGGAGGTTACTAGCGCGGAGTTCACGGGCTACTATCAGGTGCAAAAGTGCTCAAAGTTTAGCGAGTATTTATCCTCGAGGGAAGAACCAGACCCCTACTGGTGGAGAAGAAAAGAAGAAAAACTACAATAGGTTAAGGAAGAAAGTGCCTAGCAAAATTAGTTGGGAGTTGGCACACGGAGCGCAACAAATAACTCTCAGCACTCCACCAGCCAACTCGGAGGCCCCCACAAGACGACGACGAGCTAAGCATCATGGGGGTAATCGAGTCAAGATAGATAGGGAAGGGCAGGAGGTGAACAAAAATCTAGGAATGTGAAGACACTCAGACATTTCTCGCCATTTCATCAGTTCAGCCGGACCACATGAGCTCCACATCAGAGTTCTTATAGGGCAGGGCCGAAGGATGAGGCAAGAACTGCTACACTGCAGCACCAACCAAGAAGTGATCAAGGGCGAAGAATGAAATATCAGGACGAAGGTATAAAAAAATCACAGCGAGATGCAAAAAATGCATTACCGAATGGAATCAAGTCAGCTCAGCTACATCAGTAACCGAAGAGACAAATCAGGTCAGGAGTCTACTACCTAGCCAGGCCAGGGAGACATGAGATATAGGCTGCCCGAGGACAACCGAATGGGACAGAATAAGAATAGAAGGGGAAAAACATAGAAAGAGAAGTGGAAAAACTACTCAAAATTAGTCAAGCCGATGACGAAAGCTCGAGGGAAGATAGGAAGGGAAATTACCACAACCATCCCCCATCAAGCCCCAGTCGCCGGCCCCGAAGCCCCCCAACCGCGCCAAGGAGAGTAGTACCATGGGGGATATTTTAAAATTTCCTTACCCATATCCAATGTTCATAACCTTGATATTAACTCTTAATCCTTTACCTGTCATGCCCTCACCCCAGCTATCCATTTTGAATTCACCATCCTGTGTATAATCTGCCATAAGGACAAGGACATCTGTGCATAGCCAGATTCTATATGGTATAAAACAAACCAAGTGTTAAGATTTTTTTTTTTATGAACTTTAGGTGAAAAATACAAAATATTTTAATTCATCAAATTATTATTGAACATGAGAGGGTGCATTTTATGATTTAACACAATTTCCAATTGCACAAGATAACTTATCTACAAACAACATAAATTGTGATAACTTCATATAATTAGGGGTAATAGAAAATAAAATACTTCAACCCATGTAGCTCTTTTTCGTGCTGTAAACCTCACATACAGTACTTGAAATCTTTGTTTGTCAAGGCATATGCTGAGCCAAAACACACTAACCATGCTAAATCTTTGTTCTGCCGCCTGCTTGTAAGCACAGCTGTCTACAAGTTCCACGACGTCCGAACCCACTGTACACTGACATAAGAAAGGTTACAGTGGTGTATATATACACCATGTATATATGTATATATTTATATATCATACACTGACATAAGAAAGGTTACAGTGGTGTATACTGTATATACACCATGTATATATGTATATATTTATATATCAATAAACATGACATTATTATAATACCTGTAATGATGATTATGTAATATAATAATAACAGATGTGATTATTAACTTAATCGCCTACCTGAGGCAATGCGAGTTGCAAGAAAATAAATGCATACAAACCAAAATTGTAGGGCGGGCAAACGTTCGAACGCTGTGTGGTTCTAGTGGCAAAGTTATCTATATTCCTCATATAAAAAATTGACCACTTGATATAGAGGGTTCCAGTCTTTGACATTCTCAAGATGAAGGTTTGTGCTACATTTATACATTGTATTTATGTCGATTAGTCATTCCATTGTGGAAATACAGTATTGAGAGTTACCAAACACGGCAAATTGCCTGAAAACACCGAGAGGAGGCACGAAAATTCAAACCTGGCCAAGCTCCACCACGGGTTAATATCTCGGCAATGGAATGGCCAAACCGGCATAAATAAAATGTCTAAATGTAGCACAAACCTTTTTCTTAAGAATGTCGAAGACTAGAACCCTCTACATCGTGTTTTTTTTTTTGTGATGATGTGATGAATAAAATTAATTTTCCGCCAGAACCATTTCGTGTTCGAACGTTTGCCCGCACTACGACTTTGGCTTGTAAGCATCAATTCTCTTGCAACTCGCGAGACAATAAACATGTTACATATTTCTCAAAAGCTCTACTTTCCCGTAGAATTCACTGGCGCTTGGAAAACAAGAATCACCTAATTAATGAAAAAAAGTCTATCACATATTACCGAGCATTCAATTATAAGCAGTGGCAAATAGCCTAAACTCTAGTTATCCATCATGACACCCCTTTCGAGATCATAGCTTCTCTCAAAAAGAAAAATCTTAGGTTGCCTCTTGAAGCATTCAACAGAACTCATTTGTCTCATGGACAGCGGCAATCTGTTATACAACCTTGGTGCCATATAATAGAACAACCTCTTAAAGAAAGAAGACTGCTGGAAAGCTCTTGGCTTATCTAAACTTAAAGGGTCGTCATCATGACACACAACAATTTTAAACATTAATCAAAGCTGATATAATTATTGTAATGATGCAATGTATGTCAATATATTATACCATTATAAATATTCTTATGTCAGCGTAGTGTTTGTGGGGGCATGGGTTTGGACACCACAAAACTTTTAGACGGCGGTGCTTCCAAGCTGGCGGCAGAACAAAGTGAGCCTGAGCATATTTGGAGTGTGTTGGTGCTGCATACACCTGGACAAACAATTACAAGTACTTCAAACGCACACAGTTTAAAGCATGAAAAAGAGTTCTGTCCTTTACAAAGGACACCCGGGCTGCACGAGTTAACAATATTTCTTTATCAACTGGAAATTGAAAATATAATCAAATTGTACTCCTTTAGTTTAGTTGGTGCTAGTTATTATTTACGTATTCTAATATATAATGTGGGCGGGCATTGTGGTGTAGTTCCGCTGCGTGTCTGCCTGCTGTGATCGAAACCTCTCCAGGAGATTTGGGCCCTGGGAATCTTTTGCTGGAGACTCCTCATGATCCTTGGTCTCTGGGTCTTCTCCTGGGCGACATAGTTGTGAGTGAATTTTATATTTATTTTGTTATTTCTGTTAGAGCTTTGTCTCGAGTCGGCCACCCCCAGCTATGGGGTATGTACCTGAGTATATACATACATACAATTTATAATATTTATAATTATTCCTTGAAATTGTCATTATCCTATTTTACAATAATCATACTGTACTGTACTGTGCAATACAGTATTCTCCTCATAAGAACTTGCTCCTAAAGGTACCTATATGATCATTAAAAGTGAATACCTATTTGTAAGGCCATCTATAAACTATATATATCATTAAAAGTGAATACCTATTTGTAAGGCCATCTATAAACTATCAAACAATGCAGTGTTACCAACATATGGCACGTGTAGTAACCAATGTTTACATTATATTATCTATTGTTGTACAGCAGAAAGTCTTGAAAGTAATGTTTGGAGCAAGTGTACATCAATATATTATACAACATTGGCATATTTTCAGAAATAGGTATTTATTGTGTTCCTGACAACTTCAACCTTACATGTGAAGTAATGGCAGTGTCTTCCCTCGCCACCCAAGCATCTATTGGGAGAATGATGCCAACTTAACCCTGCCTGATGCAAGAGGTAATGGTACAGTAAGTCTTGTAATATAGAGAGCAGTAGCCAGAAGCCATACCAGATTATCAAATGTGCCATACTATTGAATGGCATATTATAATGTAAAACTTGCAAAATAAACAAACTAAAACTGGGACGATACAAGACAAATGCAAAAGAACTGATATAATAGATACAGAAATAAGCTCTCAATCACCCTCAATAAATTGTAAAATAATTGTATAAAAAGGCTTAGAAATCTGTATTCATACAGAATTTAGTAAAATTTACCAAAACGTCCCAGACTTCCCAAATTGACTAATTCCTTGAACATGCCGATGGTGCATTTTTATATGTGCGATCAGTTTGCTTGGAAACCAGATTAACTTGCTCATGTAGTTGTGTACACCCTATGTGGTGGATTGGGTTCTTTTATTTCAAAATTATATTTTATTGAGCGTTATTTCCACATAGCGATTTTGATTAGTTCTTTTGCATTTATATTGGGTCGTCCCAGTTTTGGTTTGTTTATTTTGCAAGTTTTCATTATAATTAGAAACACATGATTCTGCATATACAGTAAACCCTCGCTATCTCCGACTAATTGGGGGGAGACCCAGTCCGAGATGACCGAAAATCCGAGATGTCCGAAGTCCGACTTATGTCCGACTTAAGAGAGGAAAATGTCCGAATTGGAAGAGGGAGTCCGAGCCACCAGAGAAAACGGAGACTTCCCTATCACTAACAACGTAGATTCAAGATAAATTACAGTACCTGTACAGTATCCAGCAGACATATATTATAAATATCACTTTCCTTCTCCATTTCACTGTCTTTCTCCACCTCACTGTAGCCATAGATCTCGGAATTTGCCCTTAGATCTCGGAATTTTCCGAGATATATGACACCTGTCCGACAGACCATGTGGGCCCTCGGAGTTTTCCCCTTACATCTCGGAATTTTCCGAGAGGCCGATGCCAGTCCGAGTAGTGCGGGTTTCCGACTACTAGAGGTCCGAGATAGCGAGGGTTTACTGTATTTCAAGAAAATCACAATGGTTATAGGCAAATAATTGATTTTTAGCATACTGTATTTTGAACATGATATTGGTTCTTTGCACATTCCAAACTTGGATTTTCTGTACTTTCAGGTGCCAGATTACAGGACTTAAACTGTATTCTAACTTTGCTATTCACCCCAATGGTGGCTCAGTCCAAAACACACTAAGGTATTACAATAATTATATCTATATACTGTAACTATAATGTACACGCTTCAGCTTTACCATGTTCTGCTAAAATGATTCTCTCACAAATATGCCAAAAAATAAACTAATCAACCAAATGACAGTAAACATCAAGGGTATAAATCGTAACACCAAAATTGAGATGAAAATTAGCAAATCATTAAATATAATCAATTCCAGAATCAATATTTTGAAAACTAACTAATCACCAATAAATTCACGAGACAATATGGTCACGCATGAACAAACTTAAAACTTGGAAAGAGCTTACAGGTAAAGTACTTCAAAAATTAAACTAAAGGGTGCACTTACTGTATATGACAACAAAAATCTTGGGGTACCAGAACACAGTATATCCAAATTTACATGCAGGGCTGGTCCTATCCAGAGTGAGGCTTGGCATCCTCTACCCAACCTTAGCTATATCAGTCTGTCTCTTTTACTGTCCTACCTTTCCTTCTGGGGACAGGAGGCTAGGAATCCTTCTCCCTTGTAGACTTCACCTACTAGACGAGATAGAGAAAAGGGCGAGAGGTCTCAGACCCTAAGCATTGGAACTTAAAATGTTGTTTCTGTTCGGGCTGTCTCGAGTTGGCCACCCCCAGCTATGGAGTATATGCCTGAGTATATACAGTACATAAAGTGATCACCCCCATAACCGGCCTATATGGGCCATGGCCAGTTCGTTACCAGGAAGTTTCCAGATATACAAAATTAATGCATTAGGACTATAAATATTAGTAAGTTAACTATTTATTTGTCATTATTATTATTCGGTTATTAGTCATTTAACTAGTTGTTGTTCCCCAGGCTGTCTGGCCGAACAGCCCCAAGGTCTCGAGCAAGGCCATAAACGAGCGCCCCCACAAAACCCTCCCTGCTTACCACTAACAAAGCCCGGGTGACCGAAGCCACTCCAATGCAGGGAGCTGAGGTGGGTGCGGAAACGCCCGGGAAACCAAAGCCCCACCCAAGGCCCTGTGCCACTCGGCAATTATGAAGGGAAAGTTGAGGGGCAAGGGAAAAATGTGACGCTTTGGCTCCCAATCTTGGCAGTAAGGAGGTCAATCCACGGAAAAGACGCCGTCACTTGAGATGTAGAAGATATATAAGTAAAAGGAACAGTCGGAGTAAGCTATGGGTATGGCAGAGATCGCTCAGCTCTCACTCTGGTAGACCAGCCCATCACCACATAACTAGAACCCAATCCTCTCAGCATCAGCTAGGAAAGGCCCTAGAAAGCCGCCTTTGGCGGGGGGATAGCTCTCCTATTTCAACTCCTTTCGGGTTGGGCATCCGCCCTCATTTCATTTAACTAGTTATTTGGAAGTGCTCTGAGGGGGTGGTAGCTCAATTGTCGTACCTCTATTGTCAAGTTGGTAGATGCAAGGTTTAGTACTGTACACAGGCTGATAGCTTACCAAAACATGTGTAGGCTTATATTAATACTATATAAGAGGTGTGGTGGTGTTAGCATGACACAGGAGTGGGAGTACTACTATTACTTCACAAGGAGGGGGTACAGCTATAACTACTACTCTCATGGGGTGAAGTATTACCAATACAACACAGGGGTTGGGATAGTATCAACACTACACAAGGAGTGAGATTATTGCCACTACTATACCACACAGAGGAAGGGGTTACTACTGCTACTACACACGTGGTGGGGTGGTGTCACTATCACTGCTACTTGAGGTAGAACGGCTCCTCTTCCTATCCTTACCCAGTGACTTGCTCCTTGATTTACTCCTTGAATTCTTCCCCGACTTACTCCTTGAACGCTTCCTTGAACTGCCCTTAGACCGAGATCTTGACCTACTCCTTGAACTATCTGAGCTCTTATTCCTTGACCTCCTTCTCCCCTTGCTCCTTGAACGACCTCTCGACTTACTCCTCGATCTGTTCCTTGACCTGTTTCTTCCCTTACTCCTCGACCTGCTTCTTCTCGACTTGCTCCTTGATCGACCTCTTGATTTACTCCTCGACCTACCCCTTGACCTGTTTCTCCCCTTGCTCCTTGATCGATCTCTAGACCTGTTCCTGGACCTGTTCCTTGACCTCCTCCTTGACCTATCTCGCGACTTGTTCCTTGATCGGTCCCTGGAGCGATTTTTGGACCTATTGCGAGATCTGTCCTTTGACTTATTCCTAGACTTATTATCCCTTGAGCGATTCCTAGATCTATCCCTGGACTTGTTCCTGGATCTATCTCTCGACTTGTTTCTGGATCTCTCTCTTGAGCGATTCCTAGATCTATCCCTCGACTTGTTCCTGGATCTATCCCGTGAACGATTCCTTGATTTATCCCGTGACTTGTTCCTAGAGCGACCCCTTGATCTGTTCCTAGATCTCTCTCTTGACTTGTTTCTGGATCTATCTCCAGACTTATTTTGTGACCTGTCTGTTGATTTGTTTCTTGACCTGTCCCTCGACTTATTCCTAGACTTGTCCGCCGACCTATTCCTGGCTCGGCCCAACCTGGGATTCCTGTCCCGGGATCTATTCCTTCGGTCACGGTCACGCGATCTGTCCCTCTTGTTCTTCCCTCCAGCATCCTTTCCTTCATCTTTCTTCCTGGTGTCTCTTCCGTCCCTCTTCTTCTTATCCTCTTCCTCTCTATCTCTCTTCTTCTCCTTATAATCATCCTTCCCCTCTCTCTTCTTGTTATCCTCTACTTCCATCTTGTTGTGGTTTCCTTCTCTGTTCTCCGGGTCAGGTGAGAGGTTGTGGCCAGACTCTCGGTGACCGTTGAGGGCGGTGCTGCTCCTCTCATTCTTCACTTCTCCCTCTTCTTCTTCTTCATACTCCTCTTCCTCTTCTTCGTTATCCATGGCCTCATAGTCGAGTGCAGTCTCGTCGAAGTCATCATGCTTCTCCTTATCTTTTTCATTCTTGGAATCTTTGAGGAAATAAGGAATAAATTAGCAGGACATTTTTATCTTATTTATTTACTATAAAAAAATATTGCCATACAAAAATGGAATCACATCCCCTCATTATATAATGCTAGGTAGAAGATATTTAGATACCCTAACAAAAAATACAGGGTAGGTTGCTGAACTAACTGCTCTAGGTCATTTAGGATAGAAAAGATGTAGGCTTGTTCACTAGGTTAGTCAGTGAAATGAGAGCCATTAGTGGTGGTGAACATTGAAATCATCTAAGATGGAGATTCTGCGAAAGAAGAGATAGATAGAATGTGTTCCACTTTAGAAGTTAGATAGTGAAAACAATTTGGATAGTCCTACCTTCAGAACATTCCTGTGCTTGGTATGCTTCCCAGCCAGGGCCCCACTGGGGTAAATAAAATAGCAAAACAGTGGTAGAACTGCCATCCAGGTGAGGGACTGCTCTGGGTCTGCTCATACATACACACATACATACAAGTATAAAGACCGCTTCATCCACAGAGAGTGTGATTTTAATCTTTTTACTGTAGTAGACATCGCCCTATCATGTCATCACAGTGGCCGATGTTGGTATAGCGCTAACAGTGTCCCAGCAAGACAACAAAGTCCCCCTGATGCACTTGCACCTGGCAAAATCACACCACACCAGCCTTAACCGTGCTACAATAAGGCGCCTTCAGCGTTAATCCACTTAACCTCTCCGCTGCGTACGTGGGGTATTGGCCACCCCTCCCTGTGCGGAGGTATTTAGACTGTTTCCTAAACTCAAATCGTCATCGTACCATAAATATCATTAATACTTATCCCCCATACTTTGGGGGGGGGGGGGTACTAACAGTGGAGTCGGAGGATGCAGTGCCTACTATTCCCATCAAACAGGCACCGGCACTAGAACTAATAGAGTTTTCCCATGCTAGAATAAGAAGGGCTATAGAAAAAATGAACAGAAGTAAGTCACCGGGACCGGATGGGATACACCCAAGAATCATAAAGGAAGGAGGGGAGATGTTAGTAGAGCCATTGAAAATTTTATTTGAGGTATCGTTTAATACAGGACAAATCCCGATGGACTGGAGAGAGGCGAACATAACAGCTATATTTAAGAAGGGAAAGAGAAATGACCCAGGGAATTATAGACCAGTCAGTTTGACAAGTGTTGTGTCTAAACTAATGGAAACGGTAATTAGAGAAGGAATAATGGATCATATGAAGTCAAACCAACTTTTCAGTGGGAGACAGTTTGGATTCTTGCCGGGGAGGTCGACGGTACTACAGCTAATTAAGGTGGTAGATGATTGGATGCAAATTCTAGAAGATGGTGATGTAATAGACGTGGTATATTGCGATTTTATGAAGGCCTTCGATAAGGTCCCACATAAAAGGTTAATAGAGAAAGTTAGAAGCTATAATATAGGGGAGAAATGTGTGAAATGGATAGAAGCCTTCCTGAAAGATCAGAGACAGAGGGTACTGGTGAATGGAATAGGCTCGGGGTGGAGGGAAATTACAAGTGGGGTATCTCAGGGATCTGTGTTGGGACCACTGCTGTTCGTTATATTTATCAACGACTTGCCTGAAGTTATAACTAATGGAAGTGAGGTATACCTGTATGCGGATGACACTATGCTGTATAGAAGAGTGAGGAGTAAGGAAGATATGGGTTTGCTTCAAGGAGATGTGGAGGGCATGAAGGGATGGTCTGAGCATTGGTTAATGCCTTTTCATCCAAAAAAATGCAAGTACATGCGGATTGGGACCAGCAAGATAGACAAGGTAGGATACAGTATGTATGAAGCGATGGAGGAAGTGAATGCAGAAAAGGATATAGGAGTAGTGATAGACAATAAGTTAAATTTCTCAGAACATTTAGCGGAAAAGATAAACAAAGCCAATAGAATTGTAGGGCTGATAAGGAGGACATTTGTGTCACTTGACGAAGAAATCTTCAGGAATCTCTATACAGCGCTGGTTAGGCCGCACCTGGAATATGCGAACCAGGCCTTAAAACTCAAGACTCTCATTCTTCATATGTTTCTGCCCGGAATCAAGCCAAATCTGTTCTTCGACTTGCCAAACACTTTTTCATCAATAATACATGCACTGAACTATCCAACTCTAGCTCTTCCCAAGCTTTCTGGCATCTAGCCAAAAACCTCTCCAACAATTTCTCTTCCTCGTCTTTCCCTCCCCTTTCCCACTCTGATGGCACAACCATCACTTCTTCTTCTGACAAAGCTAAACTCTTCGCTCAAACTTTTGCTAGAAACTCCACCTTGGATGATTCCGGTGCTATTCCTCCCTCTCCGCCCTCCTCTCTCTTACTTATGCCTAATATCCTAATCTCTTCTAAAGATGTACTTTCTACCCTCTCTGGGCTTAACACTAATAAGGCGTATGGTCCGGACGGTGTTCCTCCTGTTGTTCTCAAAAACTGTGCTTCCGTGCTGACTCCCTGCCTAGGCAAACTCTTTCGTCTATGTCTATCCTCTAACGTCTTCCCTTCATGCTGGAAGTTTGCTCACTTTCAACCTGTCCCAAAGAAGGGTGACCGCTCTCAACCCTCCAACTATCGTCCAATTGCTCTTATCTCTTGTCTTTCTAAAGTTTTTGAAACTATTCTTGCTTCCAAATTTCTTAAGCATTTCTCTTCTCATAATCTGCTCTCAGATCGCCAGTATGGCTTCCTTAAGGGTCGCTCTACTGGTGATCTTCTTTCATATCTTACTAACTCTTGGTCATCCTCCTTTCGGGACTTCGGTGAGACTTTTTCTATTGCACTAGACATATCGAAAGCCTTCGATAGAGTCTGGCATAAATCATTAATTTCTAAACTACCCTCCTTCGGTTTCTATCCCTCCATCTGTGCCTTTGTCTCTAATTTCCTTTCCGGCCGTTCTATAGCCGGGGTTGTGGACGGCCATTGTTCACTTCCTCACCCTATAAACTCCGGTGTTCCTCAGGGCTCTGTCCTATCTCCTATTCTCTTTCTAATTTTTATAAATGATCTCCTTAACTGTACCTTAATTCCCATCCATTCATACGCAGACGACTCAACCTTACACTACTCCATTAGTTTTTCAGAACGCCCCAGCCAGCAATCCCTCAACGACAAACGTAATGAAGCCATAGAACTCTTAAATTCTGATCTAAATACTATTTCCAATTGGGGCAGAGAAAACCTTGTTAACTTTAATGCTTCCAAAACCCAATTTCTCCATCTATCTACCCGTCAGGATCTCCCAGCGGACTATCCCTTATTCTTCAACAATACAAAAATCAACCCTTCATCTTCTCTCAATATTCTTGGTGTCTCTTTTTCTTCTGCTCTCATTTGGAAGGACCATATTACCAGTCTTGCTAAGGCAGCCTCCCAGAAGCTGGGTGTGCTCAACCGCCTTAGGGGGTCTTTTCCCGTGCACAGCTTCTTGCTCTGTACAGGGGCATAGTGCACCCTTGTATTGAGTATTGTTCACATGTGTGGGGAGGTTCCTCTCACACCGCTCTCCTAGACAAAGTTGAAAGGAAGGCCTTTCGTATCATTAACTCCCGTCCACTCACCAACTCTCTGCAATCTCTCTCTCTCCGCCGCAATGTTGCATCTCTCTCGCTATTCTATCGCTACTATAATAATCAGTGTTCCTCAGAGCTATCCCAGTGCATACCACCTCCTTTACGTAGGGCACGTGGTACCCGTCTTGCAACTCAATCCCACCCCTACTCTGTGCAACTCTCCAACCCAAGAGTGAAACGTTACTCTCAAATTTTCTTCTACTCAACAGCTGAGCTCTGGAACTCTCTCCCAGAATCAGTCTTTCCCTCTTCCTATGACTTAAATTGCTTCAAACTCCGTGTGTCCAGGCATTTTGGCTCGAACGTCCCTGGATTTTGGCCCTGTCACTCTTTCAACTATGGGGGAGGCACTCGCTATAGGCAGTTATGCCTTTTGCCTCCCTCAATCACATAGAAAAAAAAAAAAAAAAAAAAAGTGTGGGCTCCATATATGGTAAAGGATATAGAAGTAGTGGAGAAAGTGCAGAGGAGAGCTAGTAAGCTGGTACCAACGTTGAAGAACGCGGGCTATGAGCATAGGTTGAGGACACTGGGGCTTCCGACACGGGCATATAGGAGAAAGAGGGGATATGATAGAGACTTTTAAGATAGTGTCAGGAAAGTACGATGAGGATGTGTGTGAAGGTATCTTCTTGATGCGGGAGGGAACAAGAACGAGAGGACACTCTAAGAAAATTTACAAAGAAAGAAATAGGCTTGAAAAGGCAAAGAACTCATTTTGTGATAGAGTGGTAAATGAGTGGAACGCACTGCCCCAGTATGTAGTCGATTCCGAATCAATAAGGGAGTTTGAAAGTAATCTTGATAAAGCATGGGGAAGACAAGATTTGAAGTTTGATTATAAAACAAAAATACAGAATAGTACAAATTTTGCGTCTGCTACCGCCGCCGCCAACACCGTGAACGACCGCAGCAGTGCAAGTACTGGTACTGAGCTGGATACACAGGCATAGTTTGCCTTTTTCCAGAGGATCTACTGTAAGAAATACTGTAAGAAATATGCTCCTATTTTACGTTGATTATAAACGTATTAACCTGTTACAGCAATAAAACAAGTGGAAACAGCGCCCTGTTTGGAGGCATTATGTCCAGGCCCCAAGTCCTCCTGGGAAACAACTGTGCTCGGTATGCTGCCGGCCAGGACCCCCTCGGGGGTGGAGGAACAAAGCAGAAAAGTGGTGGAAACGTCGTTCGGGTGAAGGAAAGCGTGCTCCGTGTCTGTGCCTTCAATGCCAATGGCACAAATTATTTTAGTCTGATGCGAGAGCTTAAAGATGGATGTGTGGATGTGTGTGGGATAGGTGAGACGCACCTGTTGGGTTCTGGAGTGTGGGATGGTGAGAGTGAGCATGATTTGTGGGGTGGGGAAGGATGGGTTGTCTGGTCTGGATTGGATGCAGGATATAAACGTAAGAAAAAGGAAGGGGTAGCAGTAATTTTGTCAGAAAGGTTGAGGAAGTGTGTGAAAAACTATGGATGCGTGGACTCAAGAATTGTATGGTGTGAGTGCAAGATTGGGATAGATAGGTATACTTTTATGTGTGTCTATGCACCAGTCAACCAAGAAACTGGGAAAGGTGCGGAAGAAAATAGAAAATTTTGGAATAAAGTCAATAAATGTATAAGAGAAAGGCAAGAGTGTACACAAGTAATATTAGTAGGCGACATGAATGGTAGAGTTGGAAACGAGGAGATAGAAGGTATAGTGGGTAAATGGGGTGTGGAGGGTAGGAATATGAATGGTGACTTCCTTTTAGAAGTATGTGCGGAGAGAGAGATGTTTCTGGCTAACACATTTTTTGAGCATCGTCACATTCATAGATATACATGGCACAGAGGTTAAGGTGAGCAGGAACAGAAATCTCTAATTGACTACGCCATGATAGACTTCGGACTAAAAGGAAGAATTTTAGATTCAAAAGCTGTAAGAGGTATGCTGACGGGATCAGACCACTATACAGTGCTGACAAAAGTGAGGATAAGGAAAGAGTGGAAATATGAGAGGAAAGAGAGAAAACTGACAGTAGAGAGAATAAATGTGAGAAAATTAAATGAAGAATGTAATGCAACAAAATACAAGGACATCCTGAAAGAGACTATAAAGGACATGGATGTTATGATAGATCTGGGAAATACTGTAGACGAAGTATGGAAAGGTACAAGAGACTCCATGATTAAAGCAGCTGAGAAAGTATGTGGGAAGAAAACCTTTAAAATGTGGAAGAAGAAAGGTAACGCATGGTTTAGTAAAGAGATAGAAGAAATAGTGAAAAAGAAGAAAGAGTTTAGAAAGAGTATGCTGCAAAAGAATATACCTAGAGAAACTAGAGATGCGAGGAAAGAAGAATATAAAAATTTGAAACAAAGAGTGAAGAGGGCGATACAAGATGATAAAAGGAAGACAGATGAGGCATATGGGAGAAAGATTAGTGAACAGTTTCTGAATGACAGGAAAGCATACTACAGAGCTGTGATTCAAGAAGCCAGAGGGAAGAAGACTGAGAGTGTCTCAGGTGGTAGGATGAGGGACATGAATGGGGAAGTGGTAGAGGGTGATGGTGTGGTGAAAGTATGGAAAGATCATTTTAGTAGCTTAGCTGTAAAGAGTAGGGGGAAGGCAAAGATCTCATCCATAGGAATGGAGAGAGGTAGAATAAACAGGGTAGTTGAAAGCCAGATAAGCAGAGAAGAAGTAAAAGAAGCAATCAATAGACTTAAAATGGGTAAAGCTGCTGGAGTAGATAACATCCCAGGTGAAATGCTGAGATATGGAGGAGAAGAAGCTGTTGACATAATGCATAGGTTATGTAAATTAGCATGGGAAAAGGAAAGTGTACCAGAGGACTGGAGGAAAGCAGTGATAGTACCCTTGTACAAAGGGAAGGGTAGTAAAGAAGAGTGTAAGAATTATAGGGGAATTAGCTTGCTTAGCATACCTGGAAAGGTACACGCAAGAGTAGTAACACAGAGGCTTACAGAAGATAACGGATGACAAAATAGGCGAGGAACAGGGAGATTTCAGAAAGGGCAGGGGCTGCGTTGACCAGATAGCCTCAATGCGATTGTTGGTAGAGAAGTATCTGGCCAAAAACAGAAAACTCTATGCAGCATTCATGGATTTGGAAAAAGCCTACGACAAAGTAGACTGGGAGGGCCTGTGGGATGTGTTAACAGTATATGGTGTGGGAGGAAAGTTGCTAATGGCAGTAAAATCTTTTTATAGGAATGCAATGGCAAATGTGAAGGTAGGGGATAAGTTAAGTGAAAGTTTTGAGGTCAATGTAGGTGTAAGACAGGGATGTGTCATGTCAGCTTGGTTGTTCAATATACATGGATGGAGTGATTAGGGAATGTAGGGCTGTATCAATGGGTGTGGGAGCTAGACTGGAAGCAGAGGGAAGAACATGGAAGATTTTAACATGCCTATATGCGGACGATGCAGTCCTGTTGGCGGAAAATGCTGAAGAACTTTAGAGAGTGGTCACTGACTTTGACAGGGTATGTGAAAAGAGAAAGTTAAAGGTCAATGTAGGGAAATGTAAGGTAATGGTGTTTGAGAGAAGAATGCATGAAACTATAGATTTTAAGGAAAAATATAGAATCAAGAAAGAACACAAGAAAAGTTGTAAAATAAAATTGAAAAATTAAGTACTAGAAGAGGTTGAAAGTTTCAAGTATTTGGGAGCTGTACTATGCAAATATGGTAAAATGGAAAGAGAGAAAAATGCAAGGGAGAAAAGTGATTGGAGAACTTGATAGTATTCTCAAAGGAAGAATGGTTAGCCAGGAAGTCAAAAAGTCACTGAGAAACAGTGTGCTGCTCCCAACACTCTCGTATGGAAGCGAGACATGGACGGCAAGTGACGAGGACCTCTTCAAACTAAGAGCTGTGGAGATGAGCTTTTTCAGAATGGCAGCTGGCATGAATAGGCTAGATGGGCCAAGTAATAGGGAAGTGTACGAGTCCTTTGGAATGGAAGAGCAGGCTTTGGGCATTGATTGTGGTGTGGTTGAGTGGATAAAGAGAAGTACTTTGAGGTGGTATGGTCATGTTCAGAGAATGGATGAAGACAGAATGCCAAGAAAGATATATGGGAGTCAGGTGAGTGGAACCGCTAGTAGTGGAAGACCACCTATGGTATGGGAAAAGAAAGTGGAAAAATATATTGAAGAAAAACTTCCGCGTAGTGGAAGGGGCATTGTGGCACGGGCAAAGGAGGCATGTCTTGACAAAGTAGCTTGGAGACGTTTCTGTCATGGCCATCCTCTAGTGGGGGTTTCCCAGGGGGAAGCAAGGTGTCGGAGATGATGATGATGATGATGATGAAACAGCGTTTGGATGGTTAAAATCGGCGATAGAGGCCGGGAGTTACATAACTTATGGCTGAGCCAGCCTGCCAACCAGCCAGCCGTCACGACGGCTGGAGAGACACTGTTGCGTGGTAGTCTCTCTCTCGCTCTTTCCCACGCTTGGTAACACAGATGATCACGCCCTGCTAGCAACTCGCTAATTATTATGTTCCTTCCAACAACCAACTATACTCCTAAAATCGATTAATGAAATTTACAAACATATGTGGCAGTCTGTGGATTCGAACCCAGGACGCTCACACCGAAAATCAACACCTTATGCATCGCACCATGAAGACAGAATGTTAGCACGAATATATACATAAGAATAAGGGAATAACAGGGAGAATAGGTGATAATTGAATGGAGGGGGGGAAGGGTGGCAGGACGGGATGTGGAGGAGTGATATTTGGCATGGCCAAGGGGCAATAAAAAAAAAAAAAAATGGGCTGAATTAAATGTTTTTTTTAAAGGCCTTGGATTATATAAGGCTTCCCGCAGCCCACCGGTAGGCCTTATATAAGTCTTGCCGCACTTGCTGGGTTAAAGGAAATGGCACTGTGGAGTGGGTCAGTGGGGGCATGTCTGGGAGACTGGAGGCAGTTTCTATCATGGCCATCTCTTTCGGGGCGCTTCCTTTGGAATCATCAGATTGATGATGATGATTATTGTCAAATTGTAAATTTGTTTGTACAGTATATTATATTAATTACCGGTAATATTGTTTAACCCATGGGATCCGGGGGGCCTCATATGAATTTTGGTAAAATCACTTCATAATTCAGTAGCTACTGATTGAGACCACCTAGAGCAGTCAATGTTTTTGCAAATTGTAGAACTTTTTGTTGTCTGTAGAATGCCGTAGAGATGACGTCGCTACAACGCGTGGTTGCCGAGTTCTGATGATTATAGCGGCGATTTTTAGCCGACCATTTTGCCTCATATGAGGCCTCCCGGATTCCGAGGGTTAATGTGCAGTTTTATGCTTTAATTATAATTTTATAATATAACTAGTCTGAATAGTACACCTTAGCATGAATTGTAGTTCTTTATTCATACAGAATTTACCAGAACATCCTGAACTTCCCAATTGAATAATTCATTGAATTGATGAGAGTACAGTCGGCCCCGCAAGGGTGCGCAATAAAAGGGTGCGATTCTCCAACCGTGCGGCAGATGTCCGTGCGGTGCTTATAATCCAAGGGTGCGAAAAAAGCAAAGCGTGCGGAACTGGATGCGCATTTGTCGGGCGGCCATGTTTGTGACGTCAGAGAGCGCGCTGGATGACTCAGTGACTCGTGTGTAAGCGTACCCTGATGCAGCCTTGCAATTCTCTTCCGCATTCTTTGTGAACAATGGACCCTCCAGCCCATCCACCACCCCAGCCACCTGCTGCCCCTAACCCACCGCCCAGGGCGATCGTGTTACCCACCAAAACAAAAGTGAAAGTTCTTGATTTAGAACAGAAAAACAGTTACTGTACTAGACATGTTGGCTAGAGGTGAGAAACAGGCAAATGTGGGTAGACATTTTGGTGTGGGTGAATCAACTGTGCGTTCAATTATTAGTTCATGTTTTTCAGGGGTTATTGGGCGAAAAAAGGGTAAGTTTGAAGAGTCCCCGGACTACATAGTGAATTTCCCATAGGTTCTTAAGCTCCAAGGGTGCGTTTTACAAGGGTGCGCGCATGTCTCGGACTAAGGTAACCGCACCCTTGTGGGGCCCACTGTACTTTAATACTGTACAGTATATGTTCAACTAGTTTGCTTGGGAAACAAATTCACTTGCTCATATAGTGATGTACATTCTATTTGTTTTTTGTTTTTGTTTTTTTAATTCATAATACTGTACTGTACAGGCATTATTTTCTACCGGTACAGTTGTTGTTGTTGTTGTTCCCCAGGCTGTCTGGCCGAACAGCCCCAAGGTCTCGAGCAAGGCCAAGGCCACAAACGAGCGCCCCCACAAAATCCCTCCTGCCTACCACTAACAAAGCCCAGGTGACCGAAGCCACTCCAAGGCAGGGAGCTGAGGAGGGTGCGGAAACGCCCGGGAAACCAAAGCCCCACCCAAGGCCCCGTGCCCCTCAGCAATTATGAAGGGAAAGTTGAGGGGCAAGGGAAAAATGTGACACTTTGGCTCCCAATCTGCCAACTTCTAGGTTGGCAGTAGGGAGGTCAATCCACGGAAAAGACGCCGCCACTTGAGATCTAGAAGATATATAAGTAAAAGGAACAGTCAGAGTAAGCTATGGGTATGGCAGAGATAGCTCAGTTCTCACTCGGATAGACCAGCCCATCACCACATCACAACAACAACAACCGGTACAGTAAACCCCCGATATTTCGGACTCTTTTTACTCGGAAACCCGCACTTCTCGGAACGGCATTGGCCTCTCGGATATTTCCGAGTTGGACGGGATTTGTGTCCGGTTTACAATGTTCTCTTACTCGGTTTAGTCTTACAGTCTTACAGTCTTACAGTAGATCCTCTGGAAAAAGGCAAACTATGCCTGTGTATCCAGCTCAGTACCAGTACTTGCACTGCTGCGGTCGTTCACGGTGTTGGCGGCGGCGGTAGCAGACGCAACATTTTTACTATTCTGTATTTTTGTTTTATAATCAAACTTCAAATCTTGTCTTCCCCATGCTTTATCAAGATTACTTTCAAACTCCCTTATTGATTCGGAATCGACTACATACTGGGGCAGTGCGTTCCACTCATTTACCACTCTATCACAAAATGAGTTCTTCGCCTTCTCAAGCCTATTCTTTCTTTGTAAATTTTCTTAGAGTGTCCTCTCGTTCTTGTTCCCTCCCGCATCAAGAAGATACCTTCACACATCCTCATCGTACTTTCCTGACACTATCTTAAAAGTCTCTATCATATCCCCTCTCTTTCTCCTATATGCCAGTGTCGGAAGTCCCAGTGTCCTCAACCTCTGCTCATAGCCCGCGTTCTTCAACGTTGGTACCAGCTTGCTAGCTCTTCTCTGCACTTTCTCCACTGCTTCTATATCCTTTACCATATATGGAGCCCACACCTGGTTTGCATATTCCAGGTGTGGCCTAACCAGCGCTGTATATAGATTCCTGAAGATTTCTTCGTCAAGTGACACAAATGTCCTCCTTATCAGCCCTACAATTCTATTGGCTTTGTTTATCTTTTCCGCTAAATGTTCTTTAGAGTGAATTTAGGATGAATTGAAGCCTGTGCCTTTTAATTATTGTGTTAATATTAATTAATATGTACTGTACTGTCCCTGAAAACATAATAAGGGTCGTATTTGTCATTAACATGATGAATTTCACATGTAAAAAAAAAAAAAAAAAAAAAAAAAAAATGATCTCAATTTTCTCTGGTGACGCGGACTTTCCTCTTCTGATTCGGAATTTTCCCTTTCTTAAGTAGGACATGAGTCGGACTTCGGACATCTCGGAAAATCGAGCTTCTCGGAAGTGGTCTCCCCCCCCAATTAGTCCGAGATAGCGAGGGTTTACTGTACTGTATATCGTAAATGCGTTATTTCCACATAGTGAATTTGATAAGTTCTTATGTCTATATATTGTGAGGCTCCTGTTTTGGTTTGTTTGTTATACAAGTTTTACATTGTAATTTTCACTATTTCTTCTCTTTTACTAAACCATGTGTTACCCTTCTTTTTCCAAACTTTATTTTTTGTCTTGCCATATACTGTACAGTAGAATCTCGCTCAACCGGACTAATTGGGGGAGAACCCTGTCTGGAAGTGCCAAAAGTCCGGATCTGCCATAGTCTGCATAAGTATTCAACGAACCGGACAAGTTCGGATGTCAGAGTCAGAGATACTGTAATGATGTCCGGTTCCCACTATACTGCGCAGTCCAAATTCGATGCATTTATATTTCAGCCAACCAGACTAGTCCGATTGGATTGGGATTATGTCCAAAATTAAGTTGTTCTGTCCGAACTCGATGCCTTTTTTTCCCAAGCCAACCGGACCAGTTCGAATGGCTGGATATATTATCCAACCATTCGGAAATCAAAGATTGTTCTTGTCCGAACTTGATGTTTTTTTCCCCATGCCATCCGGACACATCAGTATGGCTGAATTAATGTCCGAAACAGAATGTTCGTCTGGAAGTCTTGGGTTTCCGGATGAATGGGGTTTTACTGTACTTTCTCCACTGCTTTAATTATGGAATCTCTTGTACCTTTCCATACTTAGTCTACAGTATTTCCTAGATCTACTATACCGTCAATGCCCTTTACAGTCTCTTTCAGCATAGCCCTGTAAGTGTATATTGTGACGCACCCAGTGCTGGGCAACGCAACCTGATTGTACTCCTTGGTACTCCACTGTACTGCCCGTGATCTGGCTACCGTCAGCCGCAATGTATATTGAGTGTGACAACTTATAACTATGTTCTTTGTATCTCTGCAAAGGTCTCGTCATGTGCTAACCAGTGGTGGGTTTTGTTTTAAGCCATGTCGAGACCTTCCATTTAATATGTAGTATCAATAGAGAAGTTGATAGATAAGACAATGAGAGTTCAGAGAGAGAGAGTGAGTTAGGCTTCAGAGCAAGAGGGTAGCAACGCGCCGCGCTGCCGGCCGGGTGGTTGCCAGACGTATGGACTGGTTGGCAGCCTTGCCCTTATAGCTAGGCGCGATAGGGTTGGTAGTCCATTGTTGCCTGCCTGGGCTGGGCCCATGTTGTCGTACAGCACATTGCCTGGAGGCTGGCTGTGTGTTCTATGACCAGGTTGCCTAGAACCTTTGAGATTCTAACATCCCTTGCTCTCTCTCCCCACTTCTCACGGTTGCACTCTTTCTCTCTGACGACATTACTCTCATTTCATTCTTCTCTCTATTTAAATGCATAACCTTCCCTTGAGGTCCTAAAGGAGTTTCAGCACTCACCTCTCGTATTACTCTTAGGACAAGCATATATTTACATGTATTAGATTTAAGGGGTTAATGTGAACAGCGATCTTCTTGATGAGGATAGTTGGTGAACGTTCTACATGTTCACGAGTTATATGCCCTGCTCATCATCCCATTTGTGACTAGACTGGTGCCATGTGAAGAGCCCGACCATGCCCAGGAGTTGTCTGTAGAGGGACGAGGACTTAGCCTTGATTTGCATACCGAGCCAGGAGCGAGTGTAGCACCCGAGACTACAGCTCGCTCGTAGTGCCGGTATAGTAGAGTAACGTAATTTATCTGTCCTTGTGTTCTCTACAGTCTTCTCCTGGGTTCTCGCTTTCGGTGCTGGGACTCGTTGTTCCTGTGACTTGGCCTGCTAGCTAGAACACATGGGGATGATGAGTGGGATATATCTTTATTTTACTATGCATTGCAGCTCTCTTTAAGTATATATCTATAACACTTTACAATACACATTACTCACACACAAGACAACACTATTAATACTTTCATGTATCAATTAACTGCACTGTCGTTTTGCTGCTGTGTCCGGAGTTCTGTTGCGTAGGGCGCATACGGACTCGGAGGGGAGACCGAGTGAGAGAAGCGAAGTAGCCTATGCGGTAGTAGGCTACCGGCGCAGTACTGTTGCCTGCAACCTTTTAGTTATTCCAAGTATAGATTCATTATTATAATAAGTGACTACTGTTTATGTTCCTCCCATGTGTATTATTAGGTATCTACTGGATCATGAACATCTTGTATGCTACATGCTAGTGCATGTTAGTAGGGGACAGTTAGTGTAGTGCACGCGCTTTCAAGTAGGCGTGTACATTTGTCATTTAGCATTTCACTGTCATACCTTTAGCCTGCTTCTATTCTACATTATTAGAGGCTTAATATTAACGTAGTTTCTTGAGTATTGCATTTCTTTAGTAATAACGTAACCTATAAATGTCTGAGGGAGTTTAGCCTCATAGCCTACCCCTGTTGTACACTTTCGCCGAGTTAAGGTACCTCGTTACCGTAGACGATAACTCTGTAGGGCGTTGGTGCTTTTGTTGTCTGGAGCATATAGTATTTGGGACTGGAATCGAGCGTGTCGTTGTAACTTAAGCCATTTCTGTCCTACGATCAAGAATCCCGAATATGTATTGCCGATCCAGCCGTAACAATATGTATAAATTTAAATATTCTCATTCGGATACTCGGGGCTGATAGAAGAAAAAGAAAAACAGGCAATTATAAAAAAAATTGTAATACTGTACACATAATAAATAACACAGTGAATACACTCACCCTTTTTTGGCTTTCCCTCTTCATCAGACTCACCTTCCTGTCTCACAAACCTGTAAATAAAGGAATAAATTAAACACACTTGAACCTATACTATGGAAAGTATTGAGAATATACGGAGTAGCTGTTAAGTTGTTGAAAGCAGTGAGGAGCATGTGTGAGGGTGTAAAGGTGGCAGTGCATGTAGAGAAAGAACAGAGCATGTACTTTGATCTAAATGTTGGGTTAAAGCAAGGGTGTGTGATGTCCCCATGGTTGTTCAATATCTATATGGACGGAGTCATGAAAGATATTCAAGGAAGAGCAGTGGCTGATGAGTGATAATGAGTGGGAGTTACAAGGTCTGGTAAATATGTTTGGAACAATGTGAGAAAAGAAACCTGAAGGTAAATGCGAGGAAGAGTGAGGTTATGGTCTTTGAAAAGGGGGTAGTCACAAAGTGTGAAGTGAGGATGAATGTTCAGGTTATGGAGAATGTCAACTCATTTAAGGGAGCTCACCTCACTTTATTTCTCTTTCTCTCCCTCCCTCTTTGGCTTTTAACCATTCGGCCCCATTCAGCCTACTGTTTTAAGACGTTTAACCCCATCCAGGTGTCAATATTTTCCTGGCGAGCCAGCATATATATATTTTTGTTGTTGTTGTTGTTGTTCCCTAAGCTGCCTGGCCGAACAGCCCCGAGTCCCTGAGAAAGGCCATGGCCACGATCGGGCTTTCCCACAGAGCTCTCATTGAGTGTAGATTGTGTTGTTGGCGTAAGTGGTTGTGTGAAATGCAGTCTTCTATGATGTGTTTAATGGTATGGGGTGCTGTGTTACATCCCGGGCAGGCGTCGACAACGGAGTCATCCAGTCTCTTCTGATAGCTCAGGAGAGCTGGATGGTGTCCGCATCTCAGCCTGGCCAGGTGGACTCTGTCCTCGCGAGGAAGGGAGGATTCGGAAGGATGGATTTCGGGAGGTCGTGCATGCAGCTGCGTGTTGTCTGTGAGTGAGTGGATGGATCGGCGAGAGATATGAGTATGGATGTGCTTCTGGAAGTTGGTTCGGGGTGGGCAGGGAGGGAGAGAGGACAATAATTGTGTGTGATAATTGTGTGTGATAATTGTGTGTGATAATTGTGTGTGATATTGTGTGTGATACCGTGTGCTGGGTGTTGTTTTGATATTTCTTGGTGTCTGTGGGTGTGTTGCCATGTACTTTAGTGGGTGGTCTTGGTTCGTGGAGGCTGCTGCCAGGAATTGAGTGCCTCTCATGTCCAGATGGTCTTTGACTTTGAGGATTTTGGTTTCTTGATGTATTTACCTAATTGTATTTACCTAATTGTAGTTTACAGGAGTTGAGCTAAGCTCGTGTTGTCCCGTCTCTCAGTCTACTTTTTATCCAATTTTTTCTTGAAAATATGGATGTTCCTTGCCCCTACCACCTCCTCCTCCAGCCCATTCCATTTGTCAATACATCTATAGGGGAAGCTAAACTTCCTGATATCGTTCTTGCAGGTAGGTCTTTTTACTTTGTAGCTGTGGCCTCTAGTTATTCCTGTATCCATAATTAATATATCCTCCCTATCCAGCCTCTCCAGCCCCCGGGTACATTTGTACATCATTATCATGTCTCCCCTCTCTCTCCTCTCTTTTAGACTCGGTAGATTTAATTTGTCTAGCCTCCCTTCATATGGCAGTTCTCTGAGACTTGGAACCAATCTAGTGACTGCTCTCTGGATTCTTTCTAACTTGTGAATATGCTTCTTTAGATGCGGGGACCACACCACTGCTGCATACTCCAATCTTGGTCTAATCATACTCTTCATAATTTTCGCTACCATGGTCTCATCCAAATAGTTCAGAGCAACTTTCATATTCCCGGCCATTGCATACATTCCGCTAAAGAGCTTGTTAATATGTTTCTCTGGCGACAAATTATCTTGTATAATCTTGTATATCTTGTATAATGTAGGTGATCTGTGGGTGCAATAGCTGTGCAGCCTGTAATGATCTTCAGGGCTTTGTTTTGAATAGTCTGTAAGGTCTTATGATGTGTTTCAGCTAGGTTAGAAGCCCAGGCTGGGCTTGCATATTCCATCACTGATCTTATGTATTGTTTATATATATACTGTGGTGGTAGTTTCTTTGTTGTGTCCAAATTTTGTGTGAGCAAGTGACCTGAGGGCGTTAAGTCTGGGTGTCAGTTTCTTTTTAATGTTTGTGATGTGCTGTTTGAATGTCATATGAGTATCATATGTTACTCCTAGGATTTTGTGTGTGTGTGTATGTGTTAGGGGTGTGTTGTTTATGGTGAGTTGAGGGATGTATTCATGTTCTCCTGTCCAGCTTGTGAGCAGGGTTGCGGTGGATTTGGCTGGGGCTAGATTAACCCTCTCATGACCATAGGACGCAGAGGTTGCCAGATTAGCAATAAGAAATAGATTACTCTCACTGTTATAATTACCTCTCCAAAATTAGTTTTCTGCCCACAGCTAACTCAAAGACAACTGCAGAGGTTGAAGTAAACAAACTAAAGGTTTATAGATACCCCTAACGGTAACAAAGGCTTTAAAGTATCCCTAATAGGCTCAAAAATCACGTCAGGATGTGAGAGGGTTGTTGTTGTTCCCTAAGCTGCCTGGCCGAACAGCCCCGAGTCCCTGAGAAAGGCCATGGCCACGATCGGGCTTTCCCACAGAGCTCTCATTGAGTGTAGATTGTGTTGTTGGCGTAAGTGGTTGTGTGAAATGCAGTCTTCTATGATGTGTTTAATGGTATGGGGTGCTGTGTTACATCCTGGGCAGGAGTCGACAACGGAGTCATCCAGTCTCTTCTGATAGCTCAGGAGAGCTGGATGGTGTCCGCATCTCAGCCTGGCCAGGTGGACTCTGTCCTCGCGAGGAAGGGAGGATTCGGAAGGATGGATTTCGGGAGGTCATGCAGCTGCGTGTTGTCTGTGAGTGAGTGGATGGATCGGTGAGAGATATGAGTATGGATGTGCTTCTGGAAGTTGGTTCGGGGTGGGCAGGGAGGGAGAGAGGACAATAATTGTGTGTGATACCGTGTGCTGGGTGTTGTTTTGATATTTCTTGGTGTCTGTGGGTGTGTTGCCATGTAGTTTAGTGGGTGGTCTTGGTTCGTGGAGGCTGCTGCCAGGAATTGAGTGCCTCTCATGTCCAGATGGTCTTTGACTTTGAGGATTTTGGTTTCTTGATGTAGGTGATCTGTGGGTGCAGTAGCTGTGCAGCCTGTAATGATCTTCAGGGCTTTGTTTAGAATAGTCTGTAAGGTCTTATGATGTGTTTCAGCTAGGTTAGAAGCCCAGGCTGGGCTTGCGTATTCCATCACTGATCTTATGTATTGTTTATATACTGTGGTGGTAGTTTCTTTGTTGTGTCCAAATTTTGTGTGAGCAAGTGACCTGAGGGCGTTAAGTCTGGGTGTCAGTTTCTTTTTAATGTTTGTGGTGTGCTGTTTGAATGTCATATGAGTATCATATGTTACTCCTAGGATTTTGTGTGTGTGTGTATGTGTTAGGGGTGTGTTGTTTATGGTGAGTTGAGGGATGTATTCGTGTTCTCCTGTCCAACTTGTGAGCAGGGTTGCGGTGGATTTGGCTGGGGCTAGATTAAGTCTGTTTGTAGTGCACCAGCCATGTAGTGTGTTGAGATAGGGTTGAAGGAGATCTGTTGCTCTTTTTGGGTCATGGTGTGTGCATGTGAGTGTTATGTCATCTGCATAGGAGGCTAAGTTTATTTGGGGCGTATTGGGTGTAGTTATATCGTGCATGTACAGATTGAAGAGTGCGGGCGATAGGACGGATCCTTGTGGGACTCCGTTTGGAAAGTTTCTGATTTTAGATGACTGACCGGCAAAAGATACGTGTGCACATCTGCCTGCTAGGAAGTTGGCCAGCCACCGTTTTGTGTTGTTGTGCATGTTTGTGTTGTAGATTTTGTTTGTTAGGTTGTGGCGGGGGATGGCATCGAAGGCTTTACTAATGTCGAGTGTGGCTAATAGTGATCTGTGTGGTGGTCTAGCTGAATTGATGCTGTCGAAAGCTCTTTGTGTAAGGTCTGTGAGAAGAGTGTTTGTGGAGTGCAGTGGCCTAAAGCCATGTTGTGTTGGAGCGGGTAGGTCGGGTGTAATTAGTTGTAATACTAGGCGTTCCATGACTTTGGAGGGGGAGCAAAGGAGTGTGATGGGGCGGTGCGAGGAGGGTAGCGTGGGGTCTTTGTTGGGTTTGGGGAATGTGATGATGATACCATGCTTCCAAATGTCTGGTATTGTGTTGTGTGAATAGCTGTAGTTTGATATGTTAGTGAGTGCTTGTATGCCTTGTGGTCCCAGGTGTCTGAGGTGTATGTTGCTTATGTTGTCTAGGCCACAGGCGGGTGAGTGCTTGAGATTGTTGATGATATGCTTTGTCTGGTGATTAGTGAAGGGTGTATAGTTAGGGTCTGTGGGGAATTGTCTCTTACGTCGGATGACACGTCGGTCGTCTTTGTGAGGATTTAGGTGGCTGACATGTGAAAAGTGATTGATGAGAGTGTTTGCTTGTTGTTTACATGAAGGAGTTGTTGTTGTTGTTGTTGTTGTTGTTGTTCCCCAAGCTGCCTGGCCGAACAGCCCCAAGGCCCCGAGCAATTCCAAGGCCATAACCGAGTGCCCCCACAGAACACTCCCCGCCGACCACAAATAAAGCCTGGGTGACCGAAGCCACTCCCATGGCGGGGGGCTGAGGAGGGTGCGGAAACGCCCGGGAAACCAAAGCCCCACCCAGGGCCCTGTACCCCTCAGCAATTATGAAGAGAAAGTTGAGGGGCAAGGGAAAAATGTGACGCTTTGGCTTCCAATCTTGGTAGATTGGGAGGTCAATCCACGGAAGAGACGCCGTCACTTGAGATCTAGAAAATATATAAGTTAAAGGAAAAGTCAGAGTAAGCTATGGGTATGGCAGAGATTGCTCAGCTCTCACTCTGATAGACCAGCCCATCACCACATGACTAGAACCCAATCCTCTCAGCATCAGCTAGAAAAGGCCCTAGAAAGCCGCCTTTGGCGGGGGGATAGCTCCCCTATTTCAACCCCTTTCGGGGTTGGGCACCCGCCCATGAAGGAGTAGAGTCTGTTGTTGTGATTGCAGCATGTGATTGTGTTGTGTTGCTGTTGGAAAGTGTGATGCTGTTTAGTGTTTTGTAGAGTTTTTTGGAGTTTGTTTTGTGATCAAGTGTTTGTAGGAAGTTATTCCAATTTAGTTTTTGTTGTTCTTGTATTTTGTTGTTAGTTTGGGTGTTGAGTGCTTGAATTTGTTGTGTGATGTCTTGTGTGTGGGGTGCTGGGGAGAGTTTCAGTATGTCGCGTTGTCTGATGAGGTTTTGAATTTCTGGTGTGAAGTTGGGGTTGTGTCTTTTTCTGTTACCTCTTGGAATGTGTTTCTTGTCAGCGTTTTGGATAGTTTTATTGAGTATGTGTACAGTATTGTTGATGTTAGTGATGGGTGTACTGTTTAGAGTTGTGAAGTGTTGTTCTGTCTCATTTGTGAATGCTTCCCAGTTAGCTCTTTTATAATTGGTGTATGTGTGTTTGTGGCTAGCTGGGGTGAGTCTGGTTTTGGTGGTGATAATGATCGGGAGGTGGTCAGAGCCTAAGGTTCTGACCACCCTCCAGGATGTTGTGGGGGCGAGTTCTGGGGAGCAAAAGGTGATGTCTGGAGATGAGAGGGTTAAGTCTGTTTGTAGTGCACCAGCCATGTAGTGTGTTGAGATAGGGTTGAAGGAGATCTGTTGCTCTTTATGGGTCATGGTGTGTGCATGTGAGTGTTATGTCATCTGCATAGGAAGCTAAGTTTATTTGGGGCGTATTGGGTGTAGTTATATCGTGCATGTACAGATTGAAGAGTGCGGGCGATAGGACGGATCCTTGTGGGACTCCGTTTGGAAAGTTTCTGATTTTAGATGACTGACCGGCAAAAGATACGTGTGCACATCTGCCTGCTAGGAAGTTGGCCAGCCATCTTTTTGTGTTGTTGTGCATGTTTGTGTTGTAGATTTTGTTTGTTAGGTTCAAAAGCTTATTTTTGTTATGACAGCAAGCTAAATTTATAAAAATTTTGATAGAAAAATTTCTTCGGCGAAGCCGATTTCTCTATACAATGATGGCTCGCTATCGATAGCCAGGAAGTATTCGACATAATGGGGATAAACGTCTTAAAACAGTTGGCTGAATGGGGCCAAATGGATACAAGCCAGGGAAAGAGGAAAAGAAGATAAAGATAAAAAAAAGCCGGTGACCCCCCTTAAGTTTTTGGGAAGTGTGATGAGTACACAGTAGATGGGAGTATTGAGGATGAGGTGCAGAAGAGTGTACAACAGAAGATTTTTTTTTTTTTTTATTATTATTAGTTTGACCAGACCCCTGAGTTCCACAAAAACAGTATTGAAGTAAAAAAGCCATTGCATGATAGTGTGATAATCCCGACATTGACTTCCGGGAGTGAAGCATGGACGTAGTTGGAGAGGCACAAATCAAGAGTGAGAGGGGTCGAAATTAGTTACTTGAGAAGTGCATGTGGAGTTACATGGAGGGATAGACAGACAAATGAGGAGGTAAGAGAGTGGTGTGCTGTAGATGTTCTGGAAAGTGTGAAAAGGAACACCTTGAGATGGTTCAGCCATGTGGAATGTATGTGGAATGTATGAGTGAGGTGGAGGGACAGAGAAGGAGAGGCATACCGAGAGTGAAGTGAAAGGATGGAGTTGAGAGGTACAGTATAATAGGTATATGAGAGAGAGCAGTATACACTGATTTAACGTAATTTTTCCATTACATGCACTGTAACGGCTCAAACGGGGTTGCCTTTCAGTAGTTGGAGAGTACTGTAGTACAATAAAGTCTCACCACAGCAATGCCCCACCAAGTCATCACTGTGGCTGATGTTGGTACAGTATAGTGCTAACCATGCCTCAGCAAGACTCAACAGAGTCTCCCTGCAGCATCTGCAACCACACCAGCCTTAACAGTGTTACAAAATGACAGCACCTTAACAAGACTCTACTGTATATTAGGCAATTGGACTATAGGACAATAAAGTCCTGCCTCAACACTGCTCCAACATGCAAACACTGTTGCCGACACAGGTGTGGTGCCAAACAGCGCCCAGGTAAGACTCAGTACCCTGTGGCACCTATCCGCACCCCACCAGCCTCGGCAGTGCCATACCAAGACAGTGCTAAGATAAAGACTTTATTGCATAGTAATGGCTGTTGGTCCACAAGTCAATCACCATCCCCCCTATTAGTCGCCTTGTATGACACACAATAGGATGCTTGAGGCATATTCTTTTTTTCCTCCCCTAGGGGGTAAACCTGTTGATTTAAAGGACGGGAATCGACTGACTTGGGACAGAGGAACTTGGGGCGATTCATTCATGGCCACCCCATCGGGGATCATTGGCGTCTAGTAATAGATAGATATACTGTACTGTACATATTTATAGTGTTTTCAAAGCTACCTCCCAATACTCTAAAAAAATCCAGCAATCCGAATGAGCACTGGTCCACTGCTATTCGGATTAAATTACAGTCAACCCTCGAATGTGCGGACTAATAGGGGGGGACCCATGTCCGCACAATGAAAAAGTCCGTACATTGGAAATAGAGTAAATAGGCCTAGGCTATACAGTACGATGTTTTCTAACCCTAACTCTCCACGGAAATCGTCATCACAACTGAACCAGTTGACTTAGAGAGCTCTACTCAACGCCAGTCTACAGATTGGAAACAGCAGTACGTTTAGGCCATGCATGGGCTCTCCATCCTAAGGACGTTGATGAGCTCCGGGCGATATGGCCAAAAAACGTATTTAATAGGCTACCCTTATATTTGTTATAAAATATAAAATATAAAATATAATATTTGATATTAAACTTTCTGATAAGAACAAGTGCATTGCAAAATTATACATGTTACCTAAATTTCATAAAAGACCTTATAAATATCGCTTTATTGCCGGAGCAAAATTTGCTACCACTAAAACTCTATCAGAACAAGTAGTAAATTGCTTAAAATACATTAAAAGTACTCATAAAAGATATTGTAATACCATCATGAGAAGAACTGGCATTAACTATTATTGGAGTGTTGACAATTCGTTAGAAGTTATTGATAAAATAAATACCATGCCGAAAGTTACCTCGGTACATAGCTTCGACTTTTCAACTTTGTATACCAATTTGCCTTTAGATTTAGTATATTCAGAGCTTTGCTTTATTATAGATTTGCACTTTGACAGGTTCGTTAGGAATGGTAATTATTTCATAAATGTTTATACATATTTTAATAATGCATCACTTAGCTCTACTCCCACTAGTTCTGTATATTTTGATAGAACTAAACTTAAAGATGCCCTTAAATTCCTCCTTTTCAATACTTATGTTAGATTCGGGCCGTACATTTTCAAACAAATATTAGGAATTCCTATGGGTGGAAATGCTAGCCCTTTAATTGCAGACTTATTCTTGCTTGCTTTAGAATTTAAATATATAAAAGACTTAGTTGACAGTAGCAAGAAAAATAAAATTCCAGAAAAATTAGCACTTGCTAAACTGTTAAGTAATAATAGTAGATATATTGATGATATTCTTGTTTGCAATTTGTTAAATTTTAATCAAGTTGCTAAACTTATTTACCCTAATTCTATTCCCCTCACACAATGTAACGTAAATTATAAAGTTGAAAATTTTCTTGATATAAATATAGAGATTGTTAATGAACAGTGCATACTTAAAGTATATCACAAAGTTGATGATTTTAATTTGAACGTAATAAACTTTCCTTTCCCTAGTAGTAATATCGATAGTAAAATCACTTATAATTGTTTTTATTCCCAATTAATAAGATTTTGTAAAATCTGCACTAAAGTAGATGACTTTTGGGCTAGAGCTAGGTTACTATACAGACTCTTAGTGGACAGAGGTTTTGAGGCAAGTAAATTGTTCCATAAATTTAATCTTTTTAGGGTCAATTATTGTGACTGTATTCTAAAATTTGACATCAATAATTTTAATCAAGCATTTTTAACTTGAAGTTTCTTGTATAACCTCTGCTTACTTTTTGTCTGTATTTATTGTTTATCTTTTTCTTTTTCTTTTTCTATTATTATTATTAATATTGATGATTTTTTAAATTTATTGTTCTTGTTAAAAGAGTACTCTTTGTTTAAATCTGTTGTTACTTCATATTTTGCAATTATTTCTCTTTATATTATATGTATTCATTGTCGATAGTATCAATTGCTTACTTTTGCGATTTCCTTAGTTTATTTGTGCTATAAATGTAGGTTATTTGTAGGGTAGTTATTGATAGGGGTCACTTGAAGCATGCTATGCTTACAGGTACCTACCCGATAGCACTATCGTTAGTGAGTGCTGTACTGTATTTTATATATTATTTTGTAATAGTATAGATATCTTATCAATATTTGTATTTTTTACTATTGTTAATGTCTTGTCATGTTGCAAATTTGATTTTAAATAATATTTTGACATTTAACATGTAGTTTCTTTATTCATGCAGAGTTTAGTAAAATTTGCCAGAACGTCCCGGACTTCCCAAACTTGACTACTTCCTTTAACGTGACGATAGTGCGTTGTTATATGTGCGATTGGTTTGCTTGGGAAACAGATTAACTTGCTCATGTAGTGATGTACACCCTATGTGGTGGATTGTGTTCTTTTATTTAATAATTTTCATTTTAGTAAGCGTTGTTTCCACATAGCGATTTTGATAATTTAATTTGACTTTATATTGTCCTTGTCCCAATTTTGGTTTGTTTAGTTTGCAAGTTTTACATTTTAATTTAACAGCTAAAAAATTCCCACGCATCTCTAAACGTACTGCTGTTTCCAATCTGTAGACTGGCATTGAGTAGAGCTCTCTAAGTCAACTGATTCAGTTGTGATGACGATTTACGTGGAGAGTTTCGAGGAAATGTTAGCAATATGATGACATGGGCAGACAATTTCCCGCCGAAATCGTCGAAATACGATAATGTAACCATAAGTACTATATATCTCTTATATACCGGTACTTACCTTAATTCTTTATAATATTTCATAATAAACTTATATAAAACGAGTTATAAGTTCAAATGAAAAATCAGTGTACCAGTACCTACCGAAACATGCGTGTGTTATTGTTATGTCGGTTTGTACTTACACTAGTTGTATGAGCGGGAGTGAGCGTGCTCGTTAATTCCCGCCTCCTAAGATATGTTTGTCATACCGTGCTTTGAAACTATGCACTGATGGTGCAGACACTACTTCGGCTGGCAATTTGTTCCACCCACTAATCGAGTTGGTAGGAAATCTTTTACTTTTCAGATCGGATTTACCCTATTAGGCACTTTCAAATTGCAGCTGTGACCTCTTGTTCTCTCACCTCCATCCCTCTCTATGAAGTTTTCTTGGTCGATTTTGTCAATACCTCTAACATATTTGTATATCTGAATTTGCTGTCCTCGTTTCCTTCTCTGTTCCAGTGTAGGTACATTCAATCTCTCGAGCCTCTCTTGGTACTCCAAATTTTCCAAACCTGGGATCATCCTCGTAGCTGCTCTCTGTACCCTCTCAATTTTGTGGATATGGTTCGTCATGTGAGGGGACCACACTACAGATGCATATTCCATCCTGGGTCTTATTATTGCTGTTATATCTGTTTCATGGTGTTTTCATTAAGATAATTGAAAGACATTCTGATATTTGCCAATAGTGCAAGTGATTCTCTCACTATCTTATTTACGTGGCTTTCCGGAGACATGTTATCCTTAAATTCTATCCCCAAGTCTTTTTATTTTTCTGCTTTGGGAATCACTTAGTTTCCTAGTTTATAATCTTTTCTAGGTCTGTACTTGCTTTTACCCATTTCTAGAGTCTTACATTTTCCTGCATTGAACTCCATATTCCATTTGATGCTCCACTCATGGATCTTTTGCAAATCTGATTAGAGTTCGAGGCAATCCTCCTGGGTTCTGATAGTTTTAAGCAGCTTAGCATCGTCCGCAAACATGCTCATGTAGCTTGTTAGTCCCTCAGGTAAGTAATTTACAAATATTAAAAACATGATTGGGGGCTAGGACAGATCCTTGTGGTACTCCACTCGTAATTTGAGTCCAGTTTGACGATTTCCCCCTTACTGTTGTTCTCATCTGTCTTTCGCTCTGTCTCCATCCATTTCAGCAGTTTGTCTCCTACTTTTCCCTCATGTTTTAATTTCCACAGCAATCTCTTGTGTGGAACTTTGTCAAATGCCTTTTTAAAGTCTAGGTATGCACAGTCTACCCATCCTTCCCTCTGGTCCACTGTGTTTATTACTCTAGAGTAAAAACTCAACAAGTTGCTTACACATGATCTGCCTCCTCTGAATCCAAATTGTCGGTCAGTAATTAATCTTTTGGATTCAAGGTAGTTCACCCATTTGTCCCTTATTAATCCTTCCAGAATCTTCATGAGGATGCTCAATAGTGATACAGGTCTATAATTCAGTGGTTTATCTCTGCTTCCTCCCTTAAATATAGGAATAATGTTTGCTCTTTTCCATTCTGTAGGTACTATCCCCGTGTCCAATGATTTGGTCATTATATCATATATTGGTATATTCAGTTCCTTGGCATTTTCTTTAATAATCCAGCCTGATACTCCGTCCCGTCCGGTCCGGCGGCTTTGTTTGGATCCACCTTACTCATTTTGTCTATGAGCTCTTCTCTGTTAAATATGACTTCCGGCATTTCCTCTATACCTATCTCATTGTTTTCTGGTGCAATGAATTCTATTCTAATGAAATGTTATTATAATTATACTCTATGGAATTTAATTTAATTTTACCAAATAATATTTATAATAGTAGGCCAAAAGCCAAAGAAAAATCCATTAAACTTTGTTATTGTGTTGTCTGCTAAAACAAATTTAGTGTTGAAAACACTAAATATTATTTTGTAAAATTAAATTAAATTCCATAGAGTATAGGCCTAATTATAATAACATTTTGTTGCCTACATAAATAACGCTGGTTTTTAGACTCCCTACTGATACGGCCGACATAGCCACACAAGAAAAGAACACACACACACAAACCGACATAACAATAACACACGCGTGTTTCGGTAGGTACCGGTACACTGATTTTTCATTTGAACTTATAACTCGTTTTATATAAGTTTATTATGAAATATTATAAAGAATTAAGGTACCGGTAAGTTTATAAGATATATGTAGCACTTATGGTTACATCATCGTATTTCGATGATTTCAGCGGGAAATTGCCTGCCCGTGTCACCGCCCGACCCGCCAAATACCGGACAACTTTTAAATTAACGGTCTTTTGCCCGATTTGTCCGCATCGGCTGTTGGGTCCACACGAACCGAAGTCCGGTCAACTGGGGTCCGCCCATGCGAGGGTCGACTGTACTAACTGTAACTGGCAACCATTGCCTGAGAATCTATCTATCTATTGCCGGACGCCATGAACCCTGAAAGGGTGGCCACGAACGAAACACCCCCACGCTCCTCTGTCACCAGTCAGTTGACGCCTCTCCTCCCATCCAGTACCGCTTTCACGCATATACTTCTCAACGTCTTTCTCGCGGTGCCAATCAAAATATTCTTTCGCTATTACCAAACTTATCCAGGCACGCCTCAACATTCACCCAGAACTCCTCTTTTTCTCTTACAGGTTTATCCTGTCGGAGCATACACACACACAACCACCCATATTTGTATTCCTACTTTCATTCTTACTCACACAATCCTTGCACCCACAGAACCATAGTCCCTTACTTACAGTTTCTTACAGTTTCTTACAGTAGATCCTCTGGAAAAAGGCAAACTATGCCTGTGTATCCAGCTCAGTACCAGTACTTGCACTGCTGCGGTCGTTCACGGTGTTGGCGGCGGCGGTAGCAGACGCAACATTTTTACTATTCTGTATTTTTGTTTTATAATCAAACTTCAAATCTTGTCTTCCCCATGCTTTATCAAGATTACTTTCAAACTCCCTTATTGATTCGGAATCGACTACATACTGGGGCAGTGCGTTCCACTCATTTACCACTCTATCACAAAATGAGTTCTTCGCCTTCTCAAGCCTATTTCTTTCTTTGTAAATTTTCTTAGAGTGTCCTCTCGTTCTTGTTCCCTCCCGCATCAAGAAGATACCTTCACACACATCCTCATCGTACTTTCCTGACACTATCTTAAAAGTCTCTATCATATCCCCTCTCTTTCTCCTATATGCCAGTGTCGGAAGTCCCAGTGTCCTCAACCTCTGCTCATAGCCCGCGTTCTTCAACGTTGGTACCAGCTTGCTAGCTCTTCTCTGCACTTTCTCCACTGCTTCTATATCTTTTACCATATATGGAGCCCACACCTGGTTTGCATATTCCAGGTGTGGCCTAACCAGCGCTGTATATAGATTCCTGAAGATTTCTTCGTCAAGTGACACAAATGTCCTCCTTATCAGCCCTACAATTCTATTGGCTTTGTTTATCTTTTCCGCTAAATGTTCTGAGAAATTTAACTTATTATCTATCACTACTCCTATATCCTTTTCTGCACTCACTTCCTCCATCGCTTCATACATACTGTATCCTACCTTGTCTATCTTGCTGGTCCCAATCCGCATGTACTTGCATTTTTTTGGATGAAAAGGCATTAACCAATGCTCAGACCATCCCTTCATGCCCTCCACATCTCCTTGAAGCAAACCCATATCTTCCTTACTCCTCACTCTTCTATACAGTTTAGTGTCATCCGCATACAGGTATACCTCACTTCCATTAGTTATAACTTCAGGCAAGTCGTTGATAAATATAACGAACAGCAGTGGTCCCAACACAGATCCCTGAGGTACCCCACTTGTAATTTCCCTCCACCCCGAGCCTATTCCATTCACCAATACCCTCTGTCTCCGATCTTTCAGGAAGGCTTCTATCCATTTCACACATTTCTCCCCTATATTATAGCTTCTAACTTTCTCTATTAACCTTTTATGTGGGACCTTATCGAAGGCCTTCATAAAATCGCAATATACCACGTCTATTACATCACCATCTTCTAGAATTTGCATCCAATCATCTACCACCTTAATTAGCTGTAGTACCGTCGACCTCCCCGGCAAGAATCCGAACTGTCTCCCACTGAAAAGTTGGTTTGACTTCATATGATCCATTATTCCTTCTCTAATTACCGTTTCCATTAGTTTACACACAACACTTGTCAAACTGACTGGTCTATAATTCCCTGGGTCATTTCTCTTTCCCTTCTTAAATATAGCTGTTATGTTCGCCTCTCTCCAGTCCATCGGGATTTGTCCTGTATTAAACGATACCTCAAATAACATTTTCAATGGCTCTACTAACATCTCCCCTCCTTCCTTTATGATTCTTGGGTGTATCCCATCCGGTCCCGGTGACTTACTTCTGTTCATTTTTTCTATAGCCCTTCTTATTCTAGCATGGGAAAACTCTACTAGTTACATGCTCCTTCATTTGTTACTTACAAACAAACACACACCTTCTTTCGCTCCCTCATTCTCATTCACTCCAGCACACACACCTATTCCACATTCCCATTCTTTCACACATGTACCCTTCTATTTGGTCTCAGTCATTTCGCATACATCCAGCCTGGCATTCACTAACACTTCCAGAACCTCTCTCTATTGTCATCATTCACGCCTCATTCATTCCAAATAGAAATCCTTAAGCAGTCCGTATCTGGTAGAAGTTCATCAACAGTCCGTGTCCGCGCCATTTGTTCGTTCGTTTTTTTTTTTTTTTTTTTTTGCTGCAGATTTTCTCCAGGTTGAGGGTCGCAAGCTAAACCGACCTAACCGCTTTAGTCGCTTTTTACGACACGCAGGAGGTACGTGAGGCATATTCTAACCCCTAATTACTCCCAGGGGGGGTAAGATTAACTTATACTACTGTATAGCTATTCTATAATGACTTACAGTAATACAGTATAAGTCCTGTAATCCAGCAAGGGTGGAGTGGTCTTGCCACTGGACTGGTAATCCAATGGACCCGAGCTCACATCCCGATATGTCAATGGGAAGATATTATTGGGATGGAATTTGTGCTGTACCTAGTATCAGTGCATTACCACAAAGCCCACTGTAACACCAACAAAATAGATAGTGAGTTGCTGGGTCCACGCGATCGATAAAATACGAACATATTATGAAACAGACTTAAGTTTCTGAATAACAGACAAAGGATTTTTTTTTATTGACTCTCTTTTTCATATTATTTGTGTGCTGGAAGGATATTATTTTTTCAATTCCATTGTATTAGAAACTAATCATAGATTAAATAAAGACCAAATAAGACATAGTTATGTTAATACATAAGGGAGATAGATAGGTAAAATAGGTAGATAGATAGATATGGAGTGAATTGGGGAATAGGTAAGGAGTATTCGCGGAATTTTCGGGAATAAAACCCCCGCGAATATTGAGGGATCCCTATATGGCAATATGTCACTATAGACATAGACAAAAATAATATAATTTCATCATAAAAACATACCGGTTACTGAGACTAGAGTCCTGTCTCTCCCGCTTGGTGCGAAGTTTGTCTCTCAGGTCCCCTCTTTTGTCTGCCCTCCAGTCTCTTCCCTCTCTCTCACTCTTCCCTTCTCTCTCAGGCCTCCACTCCTTCCCCTCCCTCTCACCCTTCCCTTCCCCTTTCTCCTTGCCCTCTCTCTCACTCCTCCATTCCTCAGTTTCTGCCTGGGTACGTTCCTGAGCTCCCCTCCAGTCCAGGTCATCCATGCTCTGTCGTTCTCGCCCGTTTCGCCAACCCTGTGGAATTACGTTTTGCATTACAAATAATATATATCATTACTATACGGTATTATACTATTGCATGCCTGCAGCATTGTCAACAGTTTAAAAAATGGCAAAATTTTCTAACATATGAAACTTAACCAGTACAGTAACAGGGAAAATAGATAAAATTACATGCAAACAGTTTACAGACTAACCTTGCGTTCCTCCGTACTATCCTGTCTGCCACCTCTTTCCTGCCATTCTCCTTCTCCTAATGGTCTCCCCCCTTCCTCCCCTCCTCCACCTCCCCTTCCCTCCGCCTCATCTTGCTCTCGGTGGCGTTGTTCTCGTTTACGACGACGCTCCTCGATTTCCTTCTCCTTTTTTGTTTTGTCTTCATTTATTTTCTAGAGGAATAGATATATAGGTTTACTATCTACAGCATATACTGTACCCTAGGCACACAACCCATAACTTAGTAAATGTTCTTAAAATTAGAGTCTAGTGGTCCCCCCAACTTCATAGCATATGTTGTTGTTGTTGTTCCCCAGGCTGTCTGACCGAACATACCCAAGGTCCCGAGCAAGGCCAAGGCCATAACCGAGCGCCCCCACAGAACCCTCCCTGCTTTACCACTAAGAATGCCCAGGTGATCGAAGCCGCTCCCAGGCGAGGAGCTGAGGAGGATGCGGAAACGCCCGGGAAACCGAAGCCCCATCCAAGGCCCTGTGCCCCTCAACAATTATGAAGGGAAAGCTAAGGGGCAAAGGAAAAATGTGACGCTTAGGCTCCCAGTCTGTCAACCTCTAGGTTGACAGTAGGGAGATAAATCATTCCGTTCTATTCTATTTATATCCTCCGCTTTAACCGGCCACGTCTCCGAGGCATAGGTCATCGCGCTCCTAACACACGAGGTATACACTTTCCCTTTAAGGTGGGGTGGGAGCCCTCTCATGGTCAGGAGTGGCAACAGCTCTCTAAACTTTCCCCAGCCACTTCTGATTCGTAAATGTACCCTTCAGTACCAGGCAATTAGGCCAAAATGGCTTCAAAGTCGAGATAGAATACCCTTCCACCTCAAAAGTTGGAGGAATACTGAGCCAGCTAGGCTGCGAGACCTTGAATATAGGCTGAGAAGTGTTGCCAAGGTCTCAAAACAGTGTGTACGAGTCACGGTACCTGGTACCTCTCGATACGGGCAGTTGCAACTACCGCATAGTACTGACAGCGGTCTTCCGTTGCTGGTACTGACGAGTGACTACGCTGGTACGGTAAGGGTTAATGAATATACTGTAGCCTGTTTAGCTTATTTTCAAGCCTAGAGCGTTAGACTCCAAGAGAGTTTCTATTGCGGTGGCATTTGGTGGAGGTTAGGCATCAAAGAAAATAGTAAGTGTTGAGCTCCCCACGTGCCATTTGTAACACTATGAATACATACATACTATGTAAAGCCTGAGTGATCGGAAAGTAGAACGACTACAGTCTCAATACAATGTCTAATAGATTACTGTATAATTATTGTATATAGATTATCCCTATGATCAAATTAATACAGTAAAAATAACTCTCTTTCAATGAAAAATTACCGTTACTTCCCCTCTACAAGTTAACTGACATCAATACTTTTTCATAACTACCCGGTATAACAATTGCACATTATCGCGGCAGCAAATAATATGCAAATAAACACCATACAATCGTTTGTAGGATCAAATAAGATTTCACTATGGCCCACGGAATACAAGTAAAAAAGTACAGTATGACGACGTACATGGAGCTGGTCGAGTGTGATGGTGCGTCGCTGAGCCTGGCGCCAGTGTGGAGGTGTGCGGCTCCTAGACCGACTGCGGGACCTTGAAGGGGTGCGGTACCTCTGTGAAATACACCAGCACCATTAATACATAATACAGTACTCACTATTTTATCATCATTAAAATGATATATACTATTAATTACTATTTCCTTTCACCTATGCATAGCCTATGATAGCGCAGTTGGAAAGTGTGTACATGCTTAGATTGATATGCAGGATTCGAAACTGCATAATAAACCGTAGGCTTGTCCACCTTTCTTTAACTGTCTTCGTGGTGCAATGCATAAGTGTGTTGATTTTCGGTGTGAGCATCCTAGGTTCGAATCCCCGGACTGCCACATGTGTTTGTTAATTTCATTAATCGAGTTTAGGAGTAAAGTTGGTTGTTGGAGAGAACATAATAATATATACTTTTGGAATTCCCCACCTCGTGTAATTCCCGTCCCCCGAATTAGACAGAAATATAATTCAATATAGGGGTAACTCGTGTAATTGCCGACCCTTGGACTAAGAAAAATAAGCCAGCACTGTACTGGTATGGGGTATACCCAACCTTTTCACTCGATGTTGTGACTGGGAAGGCTTTCTAGATGGAGTCAGTATTTTTGTTGGTTCATATTGTCATTGAATTATGTATACTGTACTTGTAAATAGCCTACGTAGCATATTGATGGAATTAATAGAAAAGTACAGCCAGGTCTCGATATACACACATTTTTTATACACGGATCTGCGTGAAATTTCCGCTATAAATAGCAATCAATGTGAAGAAAAATGGTAAGATTGGCAACAATGTGTGACGTCGGTAACACGCACCGAGAAATTCAATACCAGCCGTCCCTGTCAGTCTTGAAGCATGAGTGAAGCTGGGTGCATCGCAGTCCAGGGATTTAAAAATGGCCTTATCTAGCCCCTGGATGATTAGCTCCAACCCGAAAATACATACATAAATACAGTCGACCCTCGCATGGGTGGACCCCAGTTGACCGGATTTCGGTTTGTGCGGACCCAACAGCCGATGCGGACAAGTCCCCAAAAGACTGGACAAATCGGGCAAAAGACCGTTAATTTAAAAGTTGTCCGGTATTTTAATAGTTCGTGTTTGTCTATCGCTCACTTCCCCCTCTGCAACTCTCTTTCTATCTATCTATCTATCTCTCTAATGCATCTACCTAACTCCCTTATACATTAACATAAATAGGCCTATGTCTTATTTGGTCTTTTTTTAATCTATGAATCAATTCTAATACGATGGAATTGAAAACAATATTACCCTTCTAACACACAAATAATAAAATTAAAACGAGAGTAAATAAAAATGTCTCTTTTGTCTTTCAGAAACATAAGTCCGTCTCATATATGTTAGTATTTTATCGCTCGCTCGCCCCTAGCCACTCTCTCTCTATCTATTTATCTCTCTAATGCATCTAACTAACTCCCTTATACATTAACCCTCCAGCCTCGGCTACGCATTACATAAATATTGGCCGAAACCCGGGTGTTTTGGACGAAAAACGTCTAGGCTAGGCTACCGTATCATTGTTATGCTGACTGCTTCCCGCATTCCCGCGCATCCCCAAGCGTAGCTGTGTTATTTACCTGTAGAATGGCGTTAAGTAGAGCTCTCTAAGTCAACTGGTTGAGTTGTGATGATGATTTCAGTGGAGATAACTTACAGCAACAACAGCCACTTTACAATACTTTTCGATACTTAACAACAACATACAGGCACACACGAACAAGCGACGCTCTCCTTCTTGTGGCCGGAGATGCGGGGCGTCGGTCCAGCCGGCTGTTGTTTACATGCGTCGGACCGACGCCTCGCACACCAAGCTCACAGGCTTTCAACCACTGGTACAATGTTGTACCACCCGGGTTCCTGGGGGCAAAACATAATGGTACACACGTGTACCATCCGAGTTTGAAGGGTTAACATAACTATGTCTTATTTGGACTTTTTGTAATCTATAAATCATTTCTAATGCGATGGAATTGAAAACAATATTATCCTTCTAGCACACAAATAATAACATGAAAAAGAGTCAATAAAAAAAAAAAAAATCTCCTTTGTCTTTTCAGAACCAATTAAGTCCGTCTCATAATAGTTTGTGTTTATCGCTCACTTCCCCTTCTGCAACTCTCTTTCTATCTATCTATCTCTCTAATGCATCTACGTAACTCCCTTATACTGTACATTAACATAACTATGTCTTATTTGGACTTTTTGTAATCTTTGAATCATTTCTAATGCGATGGACTTGAAAAATATAATATCCTTCCAGCACATAAACAAGAAATAAGATACAGTCAACAACAAATATTCCCCCGTCTTCGAGTTCCGAGCGTCGGGAGATTTTATTTTATTTATTTACTGTATTGGGGTTTTTTTCCCCACGGTCTATTTTCGCCTTGAAAGTGTGTCTACACAAATTGATTGGGAAATATTGTAACATATTTTTAATTGACATTTGTGTCATTTTTGCTGATTATGAGTTGGTGGAAAAATGTGTTCTTTAATTTCATCATATCGGAAATGATTCACAGATTATATAGAGACCAAATAACATACACTTTTAAGTGTGTTCAATAGTTTTGCATTATCAATAGGGTGTAGCATAAGGCTTATCAACATCATCACAGTAACGGGGTCGGGGTTGAGGCCTGGACGGGGAGGGGAGGGAGTAGGCCTACAGCGGCGGGGATATCCTTCCTCTTTTTTTTTTTTTTAACCCGTGGAGCCCCGGCTAGTTTTGTAATGTTTGTTCACCAGAACCCGGCCGGTTTTCAAAATTTTTTTTTATTCCAGAAACAATAGCGAATGGGTTAGGAATGAAGGAAAAACCACGAAAAACCGCTCAAAAAGCTTAAAGAATGGTCCTACAGAGCCCCCGAAAACATATTTTACAAGAGTAAAAAATTGAAGGCAATTACCCCCAAAAAAACAGGTTATTGCGCGCTCACGTGGACTTTGAGAGTTTTCAACCATCGGCACGGTTGCGTGGGAAACGTACACAGTTCCCATACAAATCTGAGCCCTCTCGAGTGGCTACACCTGAGGTTACGGTCGGAGCAATTAGGGTGACTCGTCAGATGCGTCGCTGGGGCTGTGCTTTACATACATCGCCGACGCGTCAGACGCGTCGCTGGGGCTGTACGGGTTAATGTGAAATTTATCAAATGACAAATATGGGGTCGGGGTTGAGGCCGGGATGGGGAGGGGAGGGAGTAGGCCTACAGCAGCGGGGTTTTTTTTTTTTTTTTTTTTTTTCCAAATGTATTTCCAATGTCCGGACAAGGGTCCCCCCTTATTAGTCCGCACATTCGAGGGTTGACTGTACATACATACAAGTTTAAAGACCGCCTCATCCACAGAGAGCGTGGTTTTATTCTCTTTAGGGGTGACCTCCTTTTCAATTTACTCTGGCTAGTACAAAACGATTTCATTCAGTTTAAGAAGGCTATCTAGTAATAAAAGGCCTCCAATTATCTCATTTAACCTTTTCCATTTCCACAGATCTTTCCTAACCTGCATAAAATCGTCTAAATATAGCCAGAGTAAATCATAATAAAAGTCACCCGTGCTGAAGGAAAAATCAATACTATAGTCAGGTCTCGATATATGCGCGCATTTTGTATATACGGATTCGTTTGGACACAGTAACCCCCAAAATTCCAAAGTCGGCCACAACAAGATTTTTTTTTGTATATACGCGGACATTTGCGGGCCACAGGGGTACTGCTGCAACTTCGGGTCGGCGCCGGACCTTTCCGGACCGCCCGGGTCGTAGCAAACGAAACAAAACAGAGAGTGTGGTTTGTTTATGTTGCAGGATATTCTTATTAATGCTGTTATTGCCTGCCCGACACATTTTTTTATTAATACAGTAGTTTAGCCAGACCACCGAGTCACACACAAAAATAAGTTTTTGTTGGTGGCATAATGTCGGCTTAAGGTAAAGCCTCAAATAGGGGACTTTGGGGAAGTGGCTGTTATTTCTAATACACGATTTTGATATACATTGCACGTACACGGTACGAATTAACCCCGTATATCGAGACCTGACTGTATTACTGTACTTTAGGGCCTCCCTCAAGCATGAGTCACCTGACTGACTGGCTGTGTGTGTTTGTTTTTTATCCGTTTCACGGCCTGCCCGCCAATACAACAAAACTTTCTCTAGCACGGTTTTAAGCCACATAATGATGCAATGACTCTATAGAGGACATCCGTGAGTGACAGTACAAACTCGATTTGGCTCTTAGAGGCAGCCGGGCTCTAGAGGGTTAAGAATAGAATTATATCCAGTGAAATGAAAAAAATTCTCTTTACATATAAATCAACATATTATAATGCAAGACTTGCAAAATATAGAAACCAAAACTTGGACAAAGACAATATAAAGGCAAAAGAACTAATCAAAATTGCTGTGGAAACAACGCTTTAGCAAAATAAAATTATAAAATAAAAAAACATAATAATAATAATAATAATAATAATAAACGGTTTATTAACCCTTCCTACCCGGGCTACCTTAGGTAAGGACAGCTCTGCAGAAGGGCCGCTACCCGGCCGTCCTTACCTAAGAAGGCAGCTTAATAGCCTAAGGGGAGGTGTGGTGGAGTGGTCTTGCCACTGGCCTGGTAATCCATAGGTCCCGGGTTCAAATCCCGATGTATCAATGGGAAGATATTATTGGGATGGAATTTGTGCTGTACCTAGTATCAGTGCATTACCACAAAGCCCACCGAAACTTCAATAAAATACCCTCATTGTTCCCTGATTAAATAGCACTGTATGAATATTCCCATATTCAAAATATGCTATAGGGGTGCAATGCCTGGTGAGTTATCTGCTCAACAGATGGCGTTGTGTGTGTGTAAGTGTGAGAGTCCGAGTGTAGGGGGTGAGACAGTGAAGCACGGAAACGAGGTGGCTTCAGAGATGGAGTTGTTTCGGGCCATGAGTGAGCACCGTGCCTCATGTGAAGGCAAGATGGCAGGTGCTCGTTGTACTCTACGTGCTTCACATGTCTCACTCCCTAGACTGGAACAAGACCTCACAGGCTTCACTGTTCATTGTAAAGCGGTGAATGTTAAGGCTCTCAGCCTATGCCCGAGAGGAAGTAAGTTGGAATATAGAGAAAAAAAAAAAAAAAAAAAAAAAAAAAAAAAAAAAAAAAAAAAAAAGCTTGGTCTGAACGCCGTGCGTACGACGTATGTCAACAAACCCAAGCGGTGCGTCACCGCACCTCCGAAAACAAGAAGGAGAAGACTCTTCAATGTTATTGTTCTGACGTCAGACGAAATTAGTGTCTGAAAAGCCCCCATATTGGCAAGTAACATCTCTGCAATATTTGCTCCACTGAAATCGTCATCACAACTGAACCAGTTGACTTACAGAGCTCTACTCAACGCCAAAATACAGATTGAAAACCGCACTACGATTATAGATGAGTGGGAAAGTTCTAGCAGTGAAAATAAACATAAATACGGTAGCCTAGGCCTAGATGTTTTTCAGCCATTTCGCCCGGGTACGGGCGACCGTCCTTAGGTAAGACAGGCCGGGTAGGAAGGGTTAAAGAATAGCAGCCTCATGAGCTGAAAATACATATTTTAAAATTTAGTGGATGAACATGAGATGTACAGATATGAAGATGGTAAGCTCAGTTTACAAAAAAAATAAATAAATACAATAATGATGCAGGTGCAGAATACAAATTATCATAAAATAACCATGAGAGTAAGTGATATACAGTACATATACACATTTATTTTACTTACTCATATACAGAACATACATTTATACACGTACGTACGCACATACATACACATACATATACATACACATATAAGAACATGCACTAAGTGTGCACATGTCCGTGCTCACGTATGCACACAAACATACATACATACATACAAAAACTGTTTTGGTAGGGTCAGGTGATGAGGTGAAAAGGGTAAAGAGGGAGCGGCATACAAGTCCGTACAGGTAGGGTCAGGTAAAGCCTACTACAATGGGAGGTTAATCCTCGGTAGAGAACAAAACAAGGATATAAACAGTAGAGACAGCTTGGGGGAATTGTAGTATATAGGACATTCTTTAGTGTAGGTGTGTGTGTGTGTGTGTGTATTTACCTATTTGTAGTATACAGGAGTTGAGCTTTTTAGGCTCGTATTGTCCCGCTTCCTGTATCTAACTTTGCCTTAAAAATATGAATGTTTTTGGCACACACCACTTCCTCTTCCAAATGATTCCACTTACTTATACTTCTGTAAGGGAAACTATACTTTCTCACATCTCCTTTACATCTTCCTTTCATTAGTTTATATCTATGCCCCCTAGTTCTACCATTATCTTTTACAATATAACCCTTCTTGTCCACCTTTTCGAGTCCTCTCACACATTTGTACATCATAATCATATCGCCTCTCTCCCTCCTATCCATTAGAGATGGTAAATCTAATTTCTTTAATCTCTCCTCATATGGTAATTCTCTCAGTTCTGGTATCATCCTAGTTGCAGCTCTCTGAACCTTCTCCAGCTTCTTTATATGCTTTTTTAGATGTGGTGCCCACACCACTGCCGCATACTCCAGTCTTGGTCTCACCAATGTTTTTATTATTTTCTCCAGCATCTCCTCATTTATATAGTTAAAGGCTATTTTTATTCTGTTTAGCAGTCCATGTTTCTCCCACTATCTTATTAATATGATTCTCAGGTGAAAGATCACCCCCTAACAGTTATCCCTAAGTCCTTTTCTTTCTCTGATGGGCTAATAGTGTTTTCTCCTAACTTATATTCCATATGAGGCCTTCTTTTACTTACTCCCATTTCCACTACATGACATTTATTTGTGTTGAATTCCATTTTCCACTTCTTGCTCCATTGATCTATCCTATCCAAATCCCTCTGTAATTCCCTACTACTGTTTTCATCTTCTATACGCTTCACGATCTTGGCATCATCTGCAAACATATTCATATGTGCATTTATATCCTTTGGCATGTCGTTAATGTATATTAGAAACATTATGGGAGCCAGCACCTCTCCCTGCGGAACTCCACTTGTGACATCTTTCCACGTAGAAAATTTATCTCTAATAGTAGTCCTCATCTGTCTCCCTGAAAGATAGTCCTCCATCCAATTTAACAAACTACCCTGAATCCTTCCATACTCTTTTAATTTCCACTTCAGCCTGCTATGCGATACTCTGTCAAAAGCTTTCTTCATGTCAATATATACGCAGTCCACCCATCCATCTCTCTCTTGTAATATGAGGACCCTGGAGGACAAGGGGCGAATGTGCCACCATGAGCAAAATTGAGTTAGGACTGGTTCCCGATAGATGGAAGCACTGAAAATCACGTGGTGAAGAGCGTGTGAAGAGCGTTTTGCGATTCCCACCCATGCGGGCTCAGTACCCTAGGTTCTAAATCCCTTGTTTCGACCTTGTGTAGCAGCGGAGGAGGTATGGATTGTAGGAGGTGGAGGGGCGAATGTTCCCGCACGCTCAAGCCAATGAGCGGCCGGCTAGCATTCCCCGGGTTAAAGGCCCGCCTCCCGGCCAATGACACGCGCGTTTGCGCGTTTTTTTGGCTGAAAATTTAACAGTATCTTAGTTTCATGGACATCTAATACAGGATTAAATTTCAAGCAGATTGAACAATAATTACTATAGGCTGAAAAAAAAAATCTATTGTGCTTTTTTTTCTTTTTTTTTTTCTTTTATTTTCTATCAATTTGTCTCTTCCAGAGGATTCTAATGGTATATAATAACATGCTATTCTGTAATATTCTATGTATGCCACCTATTCCAGACTTTAAGCACTCATAACTTGAAAGTAAGGTATTGGCGCATTCGCCCCTTGTCCTCCAGGGTCCTCATATGTCAACCACTCTGTCATAAAAACTGAGTAGATTTGTAACACATGAGGTACCCTCCCTGAATCCAAATTGCCTGTTCTTTTCCAAGTAAATCATCCATCTTTTCTTAATTATTTTCTCACAGATTTTGCACACTATACTAGTAAGTGACACAGGTCGATAATTTAATGGATGTTCCCTGTTCTCACCTTTATAAATCAGTACAATGTTGGCTCTCTTCCAGTCCATTGGTAATTTTCCCACTTCCAGAGAGTATTTCATTATCTCATATAAGGATTTCACTAGTTCATCAGCACATTCTTTCAAAATCCATCCCGCTACATTGTCAGGTCCCACTGCTTTTTCACATC